>JABFOV010005117.1:0-12618 GCA_022817685.1 Aradophagus sp. ZL-2020
GCTGTGGTTCTGTTTGGCAGCCGAGGGCCCACCCACGAGTCCACAGCGCGCGAGAGTGCGCGGGGCGGGGTGTGGATAAAGGGGAGCGGGTCCGGTGGCGGAGGGGTGCTGGCAAGGAAGGGGAACCGGGCGGGTGAATGGGCTTGTTTGGTTGGGGGGGCCGGCAACGTCCTCCGTTCAAGCCGAGCCCCCCCGCCCCCGTGCCTACGGGCCGTGGTGGCCCCCCCCCCCCCCCCCCAAAGACGCCCGTGCGCCCCCTCCTTTCGCACGAGGTGACAAGTGTGGTGGCGGACTGTCACTCTTTCGGATACCCGGCCTTTCCGTTTCTATCTTTGTAACGCCGCGCTCTTTCGCCACTTTATGTGTCTTGATTCTATTGAACACCCACGTGATGACTGATACAGAGGAGAATGATATTGAAAAGCAGAAATAAGGATGAAAAAAAAAGTGAATTGATCAATGCACCGCAGTGAGTCACTGGTACTTAATTGGGCACGGAGTTCGAGTGAAAAGTTGTTATAATCCCGGTAGTACAAAATATTCGCAGTTTACGTGGAGAAAAGATGTCTGGATGGCGTATGAAAAAAAGTTAAAGTCATACATTGAGAAAAGAAGATTGCACCATCTCGACATGGAAAAAAATAGATGGTATAATCTACTTAAATTGTACTATCTGGATTGCACCGTTCTGTTTTGGCCCATCTGAGTTGTAGGTGGCGCTATGGTGAAACAAATTGTTTTACAATCTAAGATCGTAAGATTGTACGAAAATCATCATAATCAAAATCAAGTATCTTCTCCAAACTTTAACATAAAGAAATATTTCACAATGAAATACCTTGCAAAAAAGAAACAGACGAAAAATGGTCCAAATGTCTTGGATAGAGACATTTCCTTTTACTGTCTTTGCGGTAAAATTTATCCGGAAATTAAATAATACTAAACCTTCTTTTATGCGTCGTTTCACATCTAATCTGATGATCGTTATACAACTAATTCGTAGCCGAGTAGCCTGTTTCGTGCGCACGTTTCCCGCTTAGTCAAAATAAACTCGAAATTTCGTGTAATTCGTCGCGAATGAGATAGCGCGCGATCAAACGAAAGCAGGGCTCAAAGTGGCCGCGACCTCGACACGTCTCGACGTTTGAAATCAAAGGGCAAGATTCGGGCCGACTTTATCAACGCTATAGGGTCAAAGGATTAAGTGCGACGATTACCCAAGCACGCGCGCCCGCGCCCGTCCGCACTTGAGAAATCCACTCTCAACCCTGGTCGGTCTTCTGCGATCAATTCAACAGATTCCGCGTACCATAAGCGATTATCCCTGGCCGCAGCCTCATCACGAAACCCTATCCTTTGAAGAACGTCTCTTTTTTGTCGTTTTTTTTTGTCTCGTATTTTCTTTTTTTTTACTTTTGTTATTATTATTATCTCTTCGTTTTGCACATTTTTATTTCACCGTCACTGGTTTCGTTTTTTGTACGATTTTCGTTGATCGGCGATTCAAAAAGATGATGGTCGAAATTTCGAGCAATTTATTTCTGGGGTGATGTGCGAGAGCTTATCCGCACGTGTGCCGAATAGAGGAAGAATCGTTAAAGATTGGGACAATTTGGAATTAGAATTTTTCGATCTAAATTATTGATAAAAATGTAAATATTTGATTATTAAAATATCAACCCTAATATGTGGTTATTAATAAATTTATTCCAACCAAAATGTGGTGGATTCAAACAAATTTCTTCAACGTGAAACTTTGAAATCGAGGACTTTATTTGAGAAAAAGCAATTCTTAGCAACGGTTTGGATGTAGAAACAGAAATTTGTCATTGACCTAAGTTCCAGCGTTGTTACGTACACAAGACAAGCGTAAAGCGGTAATAAAAGAGTGTGGCAGTAATTCAGGATCCTAAAGTAGATGTGTCAGGTAGAGGGGTTGTAGATCTTTAAAAGGTGTTGCAATAGTTGGAAACGACGGCATGGAATTTTTTTTTTTTTTTTTTTTCAAGTCACACTTCAAGCAATGCGATAATGTGAGAAAAGTATCAAGATGACAACAATAACTATCTGACGTAGAAAGTGTATTTGAAAATAGTTATGATAGTGTTAATTAAGTTTAGAAATTGAATGAATTCAAAGTCACTTAAGTTTTCGACAGACTATAATTCGAGAAAATAGTATGTAACCGGATAGAGGTAACTGTTTTTCTAGATGCTATATTGCTATCGATTTATATTGTCTCGAATGTATCATTTATAATAATGATAACAACAACATCCCATTTATCTGTAATAGATAATTTCTATTCTTCCCTTCTTCAATATGTTCATAGAAGACGATTTCAATTTCGGTTGAGAAAAAGCTCAGCTTAACAACTAAAATGCTATCAAAAGAACACATGTGACTCCATTAAAAGCTTGTATTCAATCATAACACAGAACCGGAAAATCTGTACTAAAGAATCTACTTAGACAAAAATTTTAATTGGCATTTTGAATTTTGCAGATATTAAACATATGTAGGATTTTCAAAAAAAACTATACCAAGGATATTCATAAAATATAGTTGGAATACTTGAAACGATGTGAAGATACATTGAAAATTTTTGAGATAAGTTTTTCGGTGGATACTTAATACTTCAAATAGAAAATTTAAGAATATCAGCGATATACTACGGATATCTAGCAATGTTTCTGGGCAATATCTTGTCTGGTTGACCTACTTAAACTGTAAATTTAATTTTTATTTCCAGATTCATGAGAACTCTGGTCATCCTCTCTAAATATACACTAGAATATTCTAGCTGGACCAATAATCCATGAGCCCTTGTCGAAATACTTCTATTACCCAAAATCATCATGTTAATTCATGTCTCGTAAGATTGAAGTCCCTTATCAGAGTAGAATTATGTGTCCATCTGCCTTGTCTGACCACGCTCTAAAATTATCTTGGATATCTTCCAAACGGAACTACTGAACTACCTTATTTTGGAACCACCGAAAATCCTAGAATACGTTAAGGTGGACATTGGATACCTCAAGCAAATCTCCTTAGAATATTCGGTACACCAGTGATATATAAGAACATTGCCGTGAAACATCATCCGCAAGGAGTGCACCTCTAAATAAAGCGTCCCAAGCGTTAATCACCGCAAAGCTTCGATGGCGCGGGATTGTCGCAGCGCGAACTATAAATAAGAGAGTGCGAGGAAGGCGCGGACGCGGCGTCGATGGGCAAAGGGTAGGTCATGGGAAAGGGAAGGCGAGCGCGAAGCAAAGAAAGGCCGGAGGAAGGCGCGAGAGCCCGAGGACGGGCATATCCTCGGGGGGTGCGCGGGGGACGGGTGAGAAAATAAGAGGTGGGGGTAGCTGTCGCTCGCCCGGGCATCGGCGGCAGCAGACGTCTTCTGACCCGGCCGGTGGCTCGACTCGATCCAACGCGACTCGGTATAGCGTGGTACAGCGAAGGATGGAGGACAGGACGAAGGGAAAGAAGGAAAAAGCTCGCGGGGGGCCGCAGTTCGGCCGGGGTGGCGACGCCAGCGGAACGGCCGAGTAGGTGCATTGCTTTTCAGGCGAGCGGCAAGGTGGCTGAAAGGTTCGGTGGGTGGCAGGCGTATCGATCCAGTCTTGAGCTTGGCTGACGGCTGACGAGGCCGTCACGCGAGACGAGTCGAGACGGACGGACGGACGGACGGACGGACGGACGGACGGACGGAGGAGCCGCAACCACCCTCCCCGAGCTTCCCCTTCGACCCCGCCGACGCCCCGCCCGACACCCACCGAATGGACCTGGCTGCTTGCCGGATCTCGTACTTCGTCCGACCGAATCGTATTGTAAGAGACGAAGAGAAACAGGACGTGTCGCGGATGAAGCGACAGAGACGGACGCGCCGCTCCACTTCCCTTCCGTCCTTTCTGTCTTCCTTCCTTCCGACCTGCCCTCTCCTATCCACGCGAGACACGTCGCGTGAATATGTGCGTCGCTTCGTGTCCGCAATCGAAGATGAGCTTTTGTCCCGGCGAAATTTTAATGGACCGCTCTGCCGCCGGCTCGATGATGCTTCGTAACGTTAGGGTCTTTCCTCATCTTTGATTGGATAGTCCCGAGGTGATTCGCAGGCTTGCGATTATGACTTGGACCTTCGGTCGTATCGAGCTTCGTGTATTGAATTTCGCCGTTCTCACCGGATATTCGTCGCGATATTTTCATCCCGGTTTTAGTAATAATTTTGGATGGTTCTTTCCGGGTAAAGGCGAAACGGCGAAACGTGGATTTGAATGGAAGACCCAGCTTTAAGATTAGAAAACCTATTTACATTTCTATTTCAGACAGACATTGCAAGTTACTTCGAAAACAGTAAAACAGTAACGTGTTACCGTTACCGTTACTTAAATATAAGGTAACACGTTACGTTACCATTATTTCGAAAAAATAACACATTACGTCACTGTTACAACAAATATTGCAACATTTTTCGTTTTTTTATACGAAATATACGAGTCAAAACAAAAACGGCACAAATTCTAATTCTCGATTAAATTCAATAGTACTTTAGGAATGCAATTTGAAAATCGAGAACTTGAATTTCTAGAGTATTATAGGTAATTGACGCATTTTTAATTAAAATAATGAAAAGTAATGAAAAACGTGATAACTTCGTTATTAATTCATTTAATTAACGTAGTTACCGTTACCGTTACTCTGAAATGAAAATATAGCGCGTTGCGTTAGCGTTACTTAAATTTCGTAACGTTTTGTATAGCGAATTACTAGTAACGGCGTTACTTCCAATGTCTGATTTAA
This sequence comes from Aradophagus sp. ZL-2020, assembly GCA_022817685.1. Lineage (NCBI taxonomy): Eukaryota > Metazoa > Arthropoda > Insecta > Hymenoptera > Scelionidae > Aradophagus > Aradophagus sp. ZL-2020. The sequence continues at coordinate 4,807 of JABFOV010005117.1, forward strand.
GATAACGCTGATCTTCTTTATAATTCGATGAGGAGAACCTGGAATCTGAGTGGAGACAAAGTGTAATCGTTTTTGAACAGTTTTAACTGACTGCATTAAGCATCCACCATTGATTAAACACTGTTAAAGCAGATATCCTACCAAGGAGAAAAGTTGCCAGCCAGCTCGCCGACCCGTTCTTTGCAGATTACGAAAACGGCAAAATCCATCATCGCCGAGACGCCCTCGGCCGAAACACTATTAGCAGATGTTTACATTTAATGCCCGACAAATGAACCCGCAAATCCTATTACCACTATTATCATTCGCAACAAGCCGCGTCTTTGGGATGGCCCGGGAGGAAAAGCATTTTTCTAACGGATTTCCACCGGAGATCATAGATTGAGGGCTTTGGGGCAGCGGAGAAGCCGAAGTGGGGCGAGGGTTTGTTGACACTGCGAGTGTGCGGATCAGCGGCAAGTTTTTCTCGCGCCGTGCTTTTTGTCCACAAAAATGCCCCGGCAACGTCACCGCCAATTGTCGCAGCGCCGCGGAATTTTTTGCCCCCGCTCAGCCTAATTGGTGTTAACCCAAAATTTTCGCCGCAATTTCATTTCATTTGGCTTGCGCTAACCGAATTACATGCCCGCGCGGCAAACGCTCGAGAACGAACGCGAAAAAGAAAAAGGGAAGGCGACGAAGGTAGCGGCGAGGAAGATACTGTTTCAACAGTGCAGAGGTGGATATCTAAAATTGAAACCATTTTAATCTAAGTTTCTTTCGACTTAAAAAAAATCTATCAGATATTGTTGATAGAATCTCGTCGTAGAACGCTCGGTACATAAAGTGGATCTTATGTATATAGTATATAGTATATATTAGAAAATGCATTTTACGTTGCGAAAATGTTTATATAACATTTTATTCATATTAATTAAGGCGGGCTATGGAATGAGTTTTAATTCTTTCTTCAATTGGTTTTTAATTCTCGACTCGAAACATTTTTTTTAAACATTGTCGTGAATGAGTTGTAAAAAGTATAAGACAGCTGCTGATGAGTTATTCATGAGTCGTGAGTAATTCAAAAGTAACTAGCGCATTACTCATGACTCATGGGTAACCTCTGACCTATGACATTTAATTTTTCCCAAGTTTATCATAATTTTAACCTTAATTATTTCGAAATTCAAATTAACGCGTAACTTATGGTCAAATAACGAGTTTCTCATGACTCACGATCAATTACTTTATACTTTACACCTTTCTCACAACTTGAACCGTATTCACTCAAATGATCGACGTAAGAAAAAAATGAAAGATGAAATGCAATCTTTCTCGAGAACACACGAAGGTGGCGCTTCCCTTAACCTCGAACTGGTACACCGAACACCCACGGCGGGCCCCTTGCCCGGCCAACACCTTATCAGGGCCGAGCGTCGTCGGGACGGGGAGGGCGCGAGACGTCCGTTTGGCGCATTACGAGCGCTTTGTCGCCGTGATTTAGCTATCTGTTAGCGAGCGCTGAATTATGCGCACGGCGCCGGCATAAGCTCTGCTCTCGGCCGTGTCGCCGCCGCAGCCAAACACCGAAAGTCACTTAACTCGCCGGCGTGGCACCCACGGCGCGCGCGTAGGCTAGGCCTGTTTAGAAGAATTATTCGACCGCTCGCGCCGTAGTTTTACCTCGCGCCCGCAAAGCCCTGCAATCGACTCGATTTCGTGCCGCGCTCTCACGGAATTTAGGCTCGATAAACACGCGCCGCACGGGCAACAACAATCCGCTCCCACCCCGGCCAATGTCACGGTCTAAATTTAACCCCACCATCCAGCCATCGGGTTCAACAGCCCACGTCACTTTCTTCCCGGTGCAACAAGCTTTCGGCACTTGGCGAGACGTTTGTCTAATTGGAGGCCGCTTTCTGAAAACGTGACTCAAACATCGGTTACGCGCGTTTGCTTTAAGAAACGCTGCATTATGTGAAAAATTTTGCTGCGAGTGATAGGTGTAGTGAATCGTGATGCGGGGAAAAACAAAATGGAATGTTTGATGATGATAAATGATTGAGGTGAAAAAATAAAATAATAAATATATAAATAAAGAAAATAAAATGCAACTATGTATGATGTAAAAAAGAAGAACTTACATCTTTCACAATTACAATTTTTACCATGGTATGTATTGTAAGTTATAGGTGCATCTATTATGAGAATAAGTGCAATTTTTTATGGACAAGATTGTCTAATGAAAAACTGTTTTCATTTAGAGAAAAACTACAATTGTTTCTAAAATCGACAGAAAATTGAATTAAAAAAATTTACCTATATGTATATAATAAGGCACTTACGTCTCCAAAATTATACCGAGGGGCGACTTTTTGTCGAGAACAATGAATCGCGGTTAAGCGTGATAAGCGAGCAACGTAATGAGCTTAGATTGAACGGTAGCGAAAATGTAAATGCCATGTTTACACGGCGCGGCACAAATTACAAATAGTCCGCCGTTAATGTTGTACAGCGCGGCTGAATGTTTGAATAAAACGCAAAATTACACGATGGCTTGCCAGTCGAATAGCGCGGCAAAATTACACGTTGATCGTAATAACATGTAACGCGCGCCGCGACTTCACAATGTGTATCCGCTCGTTTTTCCACCGGACTTACGACGTATGAATTACGTGAGAAGGGAAACGATTGCGCGCGTTAATTCCTGTCAATGAAGGGCGTTTTCGCCCGCACGAAATTTCACGCTTAAACGATGTTTCCGCTGCATTTTCGTGCCACGAACAATAGAAAGATTTAAGTTAGAAAAATTAAGTGTTGATAGAATGAACGACGTCGAATGATCAACTTGAATTTTGAATTGCACATGTTTCGTAACCTTAAAATCCTCTGCGCTTTCGACCAATGAGATTAAGAACTGTTATGATTGCATAATTATTTTTACAAGCTATCACATTTATTGAAGTAATCGAATAAATTTTTAAATAATTTTGTCCTTTTATCAGTAACGATAAAAATGTCTTGTAGATTCTAATATTATTCTTCGATATAATTATTCTGCAAATTTATTTTCCAAATTATTAGCAAACGAATTATCGATAAAATAATCGAAATGAATGAGTGAGTATTCTACTAATTTAAGTTTCTAATTATTTTTAATCGTTTATTTGAAGACATGTCTTTCATGACACTTTTAATCTTCGTATTTTTTTTTTTTATTTCGAAGTTTATAATACCATGAAACGGTTTGTCGAATTAGTGCAAAATTCGGTTAAACTTGTGTTCTTGATATTAAAGAGACGCGCTTAGAGGTATGAAGGATGCATGTGTAATTTCGGTGGCCGCCAGCGGTCGGGACGGCGGCGTTGTATGCGCGCGAGCATACATAATACATCCGCGAGTCAAACCTTTTACTTAGTTCAGTGATATGTACGTGTCGCCGTGCATCTCCCTACGTACGAAAAATTTCGCCCCGACACATTAAAAGTTGTGATAAATTGTTTCAGGCCGACCTATTTTTGCGACGTCAAAAATTCGGACGTTAAAAATATTTCAATGCAAACATTCCGAGTGCAAAAGTTACGAGTTACGTATTATAAAGAAAAATACGAAATTAGAGGACGTTTGATGGCGCGATTTGTTTCCGCCGCTTTATCAATTTAAGTCGATTTGCGGCGAAATAAATTGTAAACACTTTTTTCCGACAGTTGGCAACATTTGTTGGTGTAGTGAGAAATTTGATCTATTGTATGTACTGTAACGAATTCTCGATCTATCGGTGTCAGCTATCTCGAAAACAATTTATTTCAATAATAAACAGCATCAAAAAGTGTTTTTCCTAAGTTTTTAGGCAAGTTTGCTGGTGATTTGTCTACGTAGTAACAATTACTACGTAAATGGTAAAACGGTACTGATTTCACAATTCATAAGCTACATTTCATTATTCGAATATTAACTTTTGTCGCCTCATTCGCACAGTGCACGTATTAAGTTGACCGCATCATTGAAGCACGACCTAACAACGCGTAAGCTATCGACATAAGCCAAATGTTAAATTGTCAAGGGTGGTAGAAAAATGTGAGTGAAAGAAGCAGGACACGGCAGACTTGCCTCGACTGATCGCGCCCTCAGCAGTATCTGCCGTGTGACGTCGAGCCATTAATCCTTAAGCGAGCAAAGACGCGGCTTGGCGGGGTGGAGAGGCACCGATGGGAAAAGTGGCGACGGAACGAAACCGCCATAAACAGCGGGCATCAATTACACGCACGACCCATACAGACCCGTGGCACGACACCGCGAATCTCTTTGAAGAGTCGGCCACCCCCACTCCGCGGCGACGACGACGCCTGGCCCCGGCCCTCCCCTACCGCCGCGACATCTGCAACCTTTCCTCGGCAGCACGGGCTTTCGTGCCCAGCATCGGGCATCTGTCATCCGGCCATCTTTTTCTTCGGCAAATTTATTAGCTCCGTTATTTCGATGCCAGAGATCCGGTCGCGCAACCTGCTCGCGCGAGGAAACGCTACGGAGGACGGCGTGCGTGCGCGCGCATTACATTTGCCCGAGGTTTGGTGGCTATTTTCACGCGAGACAATGGCTCGTTTAATGGTCCCGAGATGACGAGTGCGGCCGAACGGTTCGATCGGTTTGTCATCGATCACATTTCGGAGGCGAGAACTTAACGGACGATTGCAAATTTTGTATGAAATTATTTTGAAAATCGTAATACTCGAAATCATGTGTTGAAGTTGTGAAGAATGCACAGAATGTTGTATAAATTTGTTGTGAAAATATGTCAAGTTACACATTATGAACATATATTTATATATTTGTATGTTAATAGATATACGTGTAGTATATATGCAGACCATATTTTATTCTGTTCGAACATATTTTATTCATATACAAAGACCATAGATATTGTCTTGAATGATAGAGAAAGAGAAAAAACTACGACTGAAAAATCACGTCAACTTTTTTATTTAACATTATACTTCTTCAGTTGAACACAAACGCAGCATATCCATGTCATACTCATAAACCTCGTTTCCTTTGGGGTAAATATGATCATTTATAAATTTCATCGGCCATTCAAATACATTCAATTTAATCGTCGCGTCGGATCAAAAAATTGGCCGGTCTTTAGTTTCACTTGTTTGCACGCGACTGATGAATTGAACTCACATCCAATTCCTTTATTAGCGAAGAAACCGCGATAAACATTCGCTCGTTTTTTCCATCCAAGCCGCATTTCATTACGATCGTATAATTTCTCGATACTATCTGATCTTAATTTATAACAGTACCACCGCGCACTACCATACAATTAACTTTCCTTTTTCTAATGATACAATTTATACGTCGTTCTGTCGAGAAAAAGTTGTCGGCGCGGATTATCTCGTTTCGAGATACACGTGTACAAAAATTGGTCGCTGATTTACCGCCGACCTCGGCGGGCTTTCGAAATTCGACAAATTCGAAAAGCAGTGGAGCACGACCAATCCTATGGATCGGTTTAGATATTTATATTTTTATTATCATTGTTGTTGTTATTGTTATTATTATTATTATTATTATTATTATTATTATTATTATTATTATTATTATTATTATCATCATCATCATCATCATCATCATCATCATCATCATCATCATCATCATCATCATCATCATCATCATCATCATTATTATTATTATAAACGTAACTTTATTTCAGCTCGTTCGAAGTTGGAGGATAAATATAACGTCTTGGTCAATAAAAAATGTTTTCTCAATCGATACCGTGGTATAAAATTGTGCGTTGCACAATTTTCATGACAGAGCTATCGTCACAATGAACTGCAATGAGAATCGCGAGATTCATTGATCATTCGCTAAAACAAAATACTGCTTCAACGAAAGTGACGTTGTGAATATGTTTTTTTTTTTTTCAAATCTTGTCTCATTTTGCAATTGCTCAACGAACGATTTTTACGTAACGTTCATGTTGAGCGAACGCCGGACAGTTCTGTCGAGGACGCCTCGATATAAAATAAATTTCATTTCTCTTAGTTACCGTGCAAACTCGTTTGACTTTCGTTTACAAAATTATTGACATCTTTTTACTTTTGTAACAATTGTTTGTTTACTTTTTTTTCTTTTCACATAAATTTGAAAGTTATATATAAATATATACATGTATACGATAATTGATGCTGGTTGTGTAAAAAGTATTGAACCTTCGTCAACGCACAGTGATTTTGCAAATAATTTCGCAATAATAAATCCTGAACGAATGAAAATTAGTGAGGAAACGGCTATCAATTTAAATAAATAATTTGTTGGCGCGTCATAATGAATGAAAGGGAAATCGATTTTATTTTCCTTTTTTTTTCGCCATCTATTCAAGCGCCGTCGAAGCGTTCCCGTGCGAACACAATGGCGAAACGCGGACCAGATCCATTGAAACTTCGTGGGGCCGCGGAAAAGGAGGGGGGGGGGGGCACTCTCGTTTCCCGAAAAACTTGGACTCGCGGCTGAAATGAGCGCTTTGTTTCTCGCCGAGAAGGACGAAATTTCACGTCACTCCCCGGTAGATAAGCATCTTAATTTATATCTTTATTTAAATCAGCCGGCATAAATCTCGAAGCAAACTCCCCTCTTGCACGTAACTTCCGAGATATCAATCAAAGGATCCGCGTCAAATGAGAGAGGCAAAAGTGGGTGGAAAGTGAGCTTCCTTTACGGTTTCTTTTCTCTCGTGACTTTTGATGCTTTTGGCCAACCGTTGCTTTGCGATTTCGAAAATGATGTTACAATTGAGCGTTTCGCGTAATGAGAAGTCAAACAAAAACATGCCCAGGATATCCTTTAATGTCTGCGTATGTAAATTTTGCCTCAAAAGTCACGATGGATTTAGATTTAGGCACGGATAGTTGTGCTAAATAGAAGACTAATGAAATGTAATTAGAATAAAGTTAAAAGCAATGTGCGATTTCAAGTAATATTTGAGTTAAATAATACACTGTTGAACAATGATAGTTGATTTTAATTCTAGGACATTTTGTTTGCATTAAACAAAAATTAAAGACAATATTAAACATAATGAATTTTATACTATAAAAGTAGTAACTTTTATCATTTAATTTTTTAACTGTGAAACAGCAAGAAATGCAATACTAAAATGCTAATACCGAATACTCAGTACTAATACTACCTGATACGACAAATTGTCTTTTCCCGCTCTCAGAGGCCACTGGCCGTCGTGCCCAACGAAAGTCCATAAACAAATAAAAAAAAGCAAGAAACTAAATAAAAATTTCACATTGAAACATTATTAGCCGAAGGTAAAGCCTCGTTGTCAACGAAAGAACGATCCCTCGTCACGTCGCGGCCGAGATTTCCATGGGCACGCCACTTTTTCCTCATTTCGAGAAGGATTTATAACCCCTGGAGGCGAGTTACACGTGGTTCCCGCAATGCTCGAAATTCCAGGAAGAAATGCCGACAAATCTATGCCGCCCGGCATTGTCCGTAGTGAAAGTTTTGCGCAATATATAGAGCTGCCTGACGCGCTCAGCTAGTCACTTGACGTTCGTTTTTCCCTTTACCCTACTACCTCCCCCCCCCCCACCCGTCTAGTGCCACTTCCCCCATTCCCCCCCCCTCCCTACGCCCTTCCACTCCCTCGAGCGGAAACTCTCTACTCCCACGCTTCCGCTCCACATTATGCTTCTGTCTCTACTTGCTGGCTACACTAGCCCTCGATGCCACGATATACCATTGTATCGCCTACTCTTATAGCTGTTACTTACTACTAATATCATACTGTATGACCTGCTACAACCTGATGCG
>JABFOV010005118.1:0-12615 GCA_022817685.1 Aradophagus sp. ZL-2020
CTAGACTCGAGTACGTTACACGTTGATGTATTCAGCTACTACATTAAACCACATAAATATCAACTACACACAATCATAACAATAATAAACAAACATTCTTGTCTGATATTGCACTTATTTTGTTAATCATATAGTCTCTATTGGTTTTACTATATTTTTTTTTTTTTGTGTTGTAAGTTTTTTTAAAGAAACAGATCCATTCCTTTCTAAAATTTCCAAATTAATTTTTTTTTTTTTTTTTTTTTTTTTTTTTTTTTTTTTATTCAACAGATACTTTGTATCCTTCAGCTTCCGAGGCACTGAAATGTAATGATACTTTCATTTTTGGAAAAGCATTATGTCATGTGTCACAAAAGTGGCGTATTATGCAAATTATTACGTTACGCCATTCTTATCATATATTATCATTATATCATTAGTCACGACGCACAGTGAGATCTTCTTGGAACACGCGCGATTGCTTACCAACGTCGTTGTTCACGGCTGTCAAATGAACGTGACACCACGAAATGGATTCGAAACTGTCTTCGAATGAGCGCTCGTAAACAGCACGTTGTTTTGTGATTTGAAAAACGTAGTACCACCGGCATGACTACTTCAGCAATGATATTTAAGGCTTTTAATGCGATACATTAAGACAAATTAAATGAAAAAAAAGGACTAGTAGGAATTCCAAAAAAAAAAAAAAAAATATTTATTTATTTTACAATTGTACAAGGCTGATAAGCTATACAAGGGAGAAGTCTCGTAGAGAGAAGGGAAGAGTCTCGTAGAGAGAATTACATAACAGAATTATACAAGGGAATTACAAATGTCATAAATAAATTTCACAAGTTTGATCAGAATTATTTGGTTATCGCTAGAAAAGATGTCGTTCCATGTAGTACAAAGTGGCGTAGAGTTCAAAAAAGTTAATTCGCGTTGAATAGAGAGGAAAAAAAAATTATATACGTGGGAGAAATATTGTCAATTTGTCTGGCAGACGAAAGTCTGGATCGTGGATTCTAATAGTGCTCGCCATTTATTTTTGTCCCGCGTGAATTGACATTATAGGTTGCATTTCACTAAGGTTTAGTTTTCAATTTGCATTCATTTTCTAGAACATCTATGACTGAAAAGAGTAATGTTGATATAATTACGTAAACTACATTATTTGTTTGCCAATGCGGCATTGCAATAGGAAAGTTTGTGAAAATGACGGTAACGTAAAATTGGCAAAAGAGGGTTCGAAGATAAAGAATTACGTCTTTCTCGGCACGAAGGAAATGGTACTAAAAGACGGTAAGTTTGTAGACGATGTAACTTTATTGTCAACTTATCGCTGTCAGTGAGCTAACAATCGGTCGATCTTCTCGCAATCTTCGTTTCTCCGCGTTGTTTGTCTTTCTTTCTTTCGTTCTTCTCGGCCCTCGTAGCGCTCGGTTTCGCTGCCGCAGTGGCCGCTTCCTTCCTTATTCCGTTGGACGATCGTGGAGCCGAGGTTGGCGCCGCGTTATCGGCCCATCGCGACCATCGTGCTGTCGGCCAGGCCGGCCAATATGTAAAGGAATCGCCGCTAGGTGAGAGATACAAGCGAGCGTCGCGTGCTTTTCGTCGATCGCTCCAACGTCCGACAATCCGTTGGATACACATCCTTATTTAACACACAATTATGCGCCGATTCGTCCCTATCGTTTCCTATCTTCCGATCTGACTTTTTAATGATATTGTATTTCTCCAACATACGCGTATTAATGATCTGCATTATATCAAAAGCGGCAATTAACATATTACAATGAAATTACTTTTCAGAGGCTGTTGAAAAAACAAAATTGTTAAAATAACGATACATAAATTGTATGTATTGAAATAAATATATGGCGTGTAATGTTATACAGGAAAAAAATTTTGGATACATTTTTCCAAAAAAAAAAACTACAATTTCGTTCATACATTTTTTATTGCAGTTAGAATTTTATTGCAATTTTTGGTTTTCTCGATTAAATCCGAGTGCCTTTTAGGCACTTTAGTTGAATTCTCATGGAATATAATGTATTTCGTATTTATAATTTAATATAAGATTTCGAAGTGAATTGAAAATTGAAGGATTGAAAAAAACTCCTTCTCAATTTTTTATGATTCGAAACAAGTTTGAATAGTAACAATAATAGCAGCATTAATACGAAAAAGGAAAATATATTATTAATGTCATAAAGCATATACACAATAGAATAATTAATGGTCTTCCATAATGTTACGTATTTTGCAATATAAAAGGAAATAGTACCTTAACCAAATGTGTTTTCTTACGATGATCTTTCATCAAGAAAGAGAGCAGGTGTCTTATATTTACTAAGGTCATGTTTCATAGATCTTTGAAAAGTCAACAATAACGTGGTCAATGGTCCTTCTTTGTACAGTATTTCCTTTGCATATAGCAATAATATGTTATATAATACATTAATATCATAATATTTATTATCAATAATAATAATAATAATAATTTAATAGACATAAAAATGTCATGTCATAAAGTAACTTATTGTCTGTACATGAGCGAACATATTTTCCATTAACCAATGTTATATTTATTACAGATATACATTTATATACATTTCTCTACTTATAAAAAAGTCTCCACGTATGCTGCAGTCTCTTACTTAGCTTCTAAGTGCCATACCACTTGAATAAAATACTTAATCTCAGATTATCATGACTAACACATGAGACATGAAATAAGTGAGAATACGGACATTCAAGTTTACTTTTTGAACCCGGAGTAAAAATACTTTTTTTTTTTAATTTTTTTTATTAAAAACATGCTGCTAACAATTAATACCATTCAAGTATAAGTTTGTTTTACAAAGTGATACGCGACACTCGTGGTAGCCGTCCGGGTACGATTTAGGCTCAGCTACTTATTTTTCTTCTTCTTCTTCTTCTTCTTCTTCTTCTTCTTCTTCTTCTTCTTCTTCTTCTTCTATCTCACACTTGTACGAATTCTCTCACGATCCCGCGGCCACCACGCGCTCTAATACATTAAAGTCGTGTGTATCTTGGCTACTTAATCGCACGCGTGTCTTTATCCGCAAAGGCTTGAAACGATTCCGTGTAAATCATGCGAGAACAGGTCGTGCAGCAAGCTGCTTACCCTTACGAGTCCGCTTAATTAGGCGATGAAACAACAATTTCCTTTGCTTCCCGTTGTTGATTCGGGGTACAAAATCTAAAATATAGTCGCACGTAAATGGAAAATAAGAATACCGCGTTAGAAATTTTAATACACAATTCATTAACCCCCCGCTTTTTCCCGCACCCTCCCCCTCTTTGCAACGCCGGGAGAACATAAATTTCACCCAGGCAGTCTAATCATCGAAGATTTATTTGTACCTCATTATTTATAATTTGTAATCTCAGTATTTCATACGATGCATTATAACATTTTCGTTCATAGAGTAATCAATTGTACTTGTTAAAATTACACTTTTTAAAGTTTTCGCTCTCGTGTTCTTTTTCCAAAACATTTTGCGTGCAATTAGCTTTGAAACGTCGTTTCAAAATTGTTTTAAAATTAAAAATTGTATTGCAGCATAATTTATAATATAAGGCGTTCATCTATCATAAAGCAAAATATGACATAAAATTATATTTTACAACAGTTGAAGAAAAGAGGTAATTTTTCAATTTTTATCACTGGAATAACATTTATGTGATATCTAAATGGTAAAAGATCGTTAATATATGATTTCTTCAATTTTCACATTGCAACGTGCTTTGTCTCAAAGACGCGACCGCTTTAAAAAACCGCTTTTTTTTAAATTTAAAAGTCCACAAGTTGCAGGATGTTTGTTTCCATCGTAGTTTTAAGTCGGATAGGACAACATGCAGGCGTAGAAACTTTTGTCTCCCTCCGACATACGACTGAAAGTTCGATGATTTATAAGCTCAAATGCGTGACCAGTATAACCCGTAAATGTCATTAATTTTACACATTTCCGAGTGCTCAGACGTAAGGTTGTTCTTCGCTTACAAATTTATTGCTTTTCCTGACAAATGTGCGCATGTGTTGCTTGTATGGATCCTATGCTGTACACTGATTTAACCTTTCACATTTTATACAATAATCATTTTGAAACCGCTGTGATCATTTGAAAATATTCAATAAATAATTCATTCATTGTATAAAACAGAAATAAAGAATTTTATTTTGAATTTTGATACTTTATGATTCCGCACCCTGGGAGCGGACAAAATTGGAACTTACTCTCTCGGGCTACGCCCTCGAGCATCTTTACTGCCCTAGGACGGTGAGTTCCACTTTACCGTCCACTCCCTCGGTCCGTAAAATAGCGTACATGCCTCGGGCGCAGTGGTGCCCTGAGTAATGAAATAGTATTATAAAAAAAAGTTAAAACCGTAAACTTAACGATAAGATCATACATAAGTAATCAATAAATTCATTAAGTACTCAAACAAAACAAAAAGAGAGTTGATAACAAATATTAAAACACAATCGAATTCCCTTTTAAAGTTAGATGTTTCTTTTTTTCACGGATTTTCGGAGGAACTTGCGAATATTTGTCCTGTTTGGTCAACTCTAAATGATGACGGTGTGGTATCCCACGTGGAAAACAAGTCTGGCATTAGTTTGGCATGCGTTCGGCATCAGTCTGGCAACAAGTCTGGATCACAAGCGCGAGCCAGCTTCCTGCCAGACATGTGCCACGTTGTTGCCAGACAAAATAAGCTGGCAATAGTGTGGCATGTGTCTGGCAAAAGGCTGTTACAGACTTTGTCTTACAGCTCCAGACTTGTTACTTTTACGCGCGGATTCGTACGATACTTTTCCGATGAAACGGCACATTCAACAACAACAACTGCATTAACAGTCAATCTCGTGTCTATGCGTCATTTTGCACAAGTTTAAGAGCAAATCTTGCGCTTCATCCATTTCCTTCGACGAAAAAATTAGCCAGACCGACATCGGCTCTGCAAGAACCGAGTCAGTATTCTCATGTATCATCACTGTGTTCTTGTCTTGACCCCAGTAGTAGAACGCTGCGCGCTTGCACGTGCAACAACGCACCATTATTGCCATTAGTTGTACGTTGGTCTCATACTAGCGTAAACGTATTAAAGGAGGAGTAAGTGTAATGCACAACTTACACGATATCTTCGCGGTTATCCTAGTATGAAATTGTAATGTGGCGTGAGTATGGCTTTGATATGGCAGCCATCAGTTATAGCGGGCTCTAACTAGGTATTACAATCAGGTCCTCATAAGAATATCGTGGTAAAAGTATGGCCCCGACATGGCATGCCATATGAAAAAATGCCGAAAATATATATAAAAGAATATATATAAAAAATGCAAAAGATATATGATAATCATGTTAGAGGCATGTACCCGCGAACATTAACTTGTCGCACGAGTCGTGCACGATATATCTTGCAACACGTGCACGAAAAAACGCATTTTCCGTATGCACGGATATCAATGTGATTAGTACTGTGATTAGTAATGCCGTTTTTCGTACACTGGTTACGAAAATAATAAATACTGATTATTATTTCATATTAATTATCATCGCCGATTTATATAAATTTTTATGTATACATTAATTGTTCCTGTCTGAAACACATTTATTTTACATAAAATTAACGTAAATAAGGACGCTCTGGAAAAAAAGCAATAAACATGTTCTGTCCAAGAGTAATACCTAATTTTTTCCGGATAATAATCAAGTACAACATTGTATCATTACTTCGATTTAATTTGTAGCAAACTAAACTATCTAATTACTTCAATTTTTTTTCTTTCGAGAAAAAGTGACCGTGTACTTGACATAATTTGTTTTTTTTAATGTTTTCTTTCTTATTCATTTACAATTTTTATAATTTTCCTCCTTTTCACTATTGAAGAAATCATCTTTTTTTCTCAATCGATTGAATAAAAAGTTGAAACTTTTTAATTTCTAGATTTGTATAAACGTTCCATTTAATTAATGTATATAATTTATTACTTACTATCGGCAAATAAAAATTCAAAGAAACTCTTCAAACATGTAATTTAAAGTGATGACATATATATCAACGTTAAAATTACTGTGACACAACAGGAAATATTCGTTTTTATCCTTTGAAGGCGAATTCCAAGAAATATAAATTAAATTTAATGACGGATTTAGCGACAAAAAAAAAGTAAAAATTACAAAAGTCTTAGAAATAAACGTTTTGGTTCCATAAATAGAACCAAAAAATAAAAGAGTACGGACAAAACACTAGAAATAAATAAAAAATAAAGGCTGTTTTTTCATCTTTGTTTGTATGGTTTGTTTACATAATCAATATTTTGATTTGCTGTTTTCTAAAACAAACATTATTTTCAATCAAACAATTATTTTAAAAAGTATAAAAAAAAATGTATGTCCTGAAATCGGCATGAAATTTGTCGAAATCTAAAACTCTTGGCACTTTGTCACGTGGCCAGCTTTACGCACACTAACGAAACCCATAAATAACAAAACGTTTGAAAAAAATAAGCGAGCATTTGTTTTCTTCAATCATTTTACACGATGGAATAGTGAGAAGCGCTTCCTATTCTTGAAATCTCGACTCTATTGCAAAACATTTGATGCATAATTCACGGAATTCCAAATCCATTTGTGGCCAACAAAACGTTCGCTTTACCGGGCTCGAAATTTCGTTAGAAAATCATAACGCTGATTTGCCCTCTGTCAGTAGCGCTTTTTGTCCGCACGATTCGAAGATCAATCTTCGAAGATTAATCCGACTTTGAATAAGACGTGTGATTCGGAAAGCAAAGAAAAGCTGGAGAATAGCTACCACGGGATATTGATTCTCTTCACTTGGATGACGAAGATTCGAGACTAATCGATTATGGTGCATAAAAATGCAGCTACATCGGTGCTCGGTGAATACCATTCTAATCAAAATATCTTTTTGCCGCTCGGGTTTCGCCTGCCGAACGGATTGATAAAAGGTTGTGGCGTAAAAAAAGTCGCGCTTGCGCGAATCGCTGCGCCGCTTATTAGAAGGAATGCGGGCTTGCGTTTAATTTAGATTCCGCTGGCGGTGGTGGTTTCGAATTGAAAACGACATTACGCTTTGAATGTTTTAAAGGCGGCAATTAGTAAGAAGAGTCGTATAACTGAACGGTCGAGCACTTTACACGGCTGGAGTTTCTCCTCGCCAAACAGCCGGTGTGTTCGGGCAGGAGCAGCAGCAGCACATGGCGTGCGTACAAACAACAAGCATTACCACGAGGTTATAATCCTTCTTGACGTCACGAAATGCGAAAAATCCCTTTTCCCGTTTTTATCGTTATTACTATAAAGTAATATTCTGGTTACAGCATTACGATTATTGTTAATACGATTTGTTATTGCGTGGAAAAATTGATAGTATCGTTTGTCAAATATGCTTCGACACTACTGTGTTTTACTGTGTTTTACTCAGTTTCACTCAAGTTAGTCGCCAATAAATATAATTCCTACTTTTACAATCATCACTGAAAACGAGAAATCACAACTACAATAATTACGGTTAATATTACTATTTACTGTGGTAATGTAATAATGTTAAATATAACTATAAATGTTTACCTGTTATCCAAATGTAAATAATCAACGTATATTTTTCTCAGTGGTGGTCAGAAATATAATTATTTGCGACATATTATTCATGTATACTTTACACTCGATTTCAAACGACTTGACTAATTCCGATGTATAATTGCCGCTCGAGAATACTTATTTTGCAAACATCCGCGTACACGACCATTCTTTTCACCTAGACGAAGAAAACTTGGTTTCCAGAAAATTACATTACTCCACATGTCTTGAGCCGTGTTACGAAGCATACATACATAATCAGAACGGACATATGCCCAACCACATCAAATATCTTTATCGAGTTTCGCCGGGCATATACACTATTAAAAATCCGGAGTAAGAATGGAGTTCCGGGAGTGCAATTTTCACTCAATAACGGAAGTCCAGCAGGTCCACACTATAATGGAATAACAAAAACAGGAGTGACGGTAAAAGCGTAAAATTGTAGTTAACTGAGCATGCGCAGTGTGCTCTGCACATGCGTAAAATTCGAAGTCACTCCATAATTGAGTGATATCTTACACCGTTAAACCTACACTCTAACTTTCCGTTGAACTCCGAATATTTGTAACAGTGCAATATAACTACATACATATAAATAAGGTACCAAACTTTTAAATATTGATAAATCAAACAATTTTCACGACGTAAATTTTTAACTATTTCATAAAAATGAAATAGTCTTCTAAAAAATTTTGTGATAACATAGTTATTGTCTGTATGTACACCTGAAAAAGTCATACTGATCAAATCAAAATTATGAGACTAGCAACGTATTGACGTGTACATCAACAATACACTAAAAAATATACCATTATACTATTAACTCTTAAGAATAATTCAGTTGAAACAAAAATCCTAGATTGGCAAATTTTACTTGCTTCTAATTTGAAATTGGTTCGAACAAACGACAGTTCACTTGTCTGAGGTGAACGCAATGAATCCATTCAAATGAATCCAAGTTTGCTTGCTGTGACGAATAGTTGACTCGGAAAAATATCAACTCAGTTTTTGAGTTGATTCAAGTGGACTGCTTCAAGACTGCATATACTTATAATTGAGATTTCTTTTTTTGAATTAATCATCACTTTCCCTTCAACTTGCGGTGAAAAAATGTAAATTTTCTATCTAGCCGCAATTCTCGCGGCAAAGAAATCGGCCGACGCCGAGTTGAGAAATTGTATACGCGAAGCAAATGAAGCCGGCTATAATTGTGCGACCACAAAGTAGCCACCGTGCGGTGGCAAAGTTGATCGTAACGGTCTGAAAAAGGTTACTGGTGCGCGGCTCAAGAGTCACGGAGCCTCGCCGTGGTCGTGGTCGCACAACATAAATCGCTCGAAAAGGCTCGCAGAGACAACTGCGGTCGCTCAGAAGCCACGGCCTGGCTTCTTATTTACAATGACACCTCAATACGCAGCGTGTTTCGGGCCGCGATATTTATGGGCCTGAGACATTCTTATCGCCGTCACGTCAGAATGGGCCAGCTTTGCGTTTATCGTCGACACAAAATTCTGCCGAAAGGAAATAAGAAGCGAGAACGCCTATCCGCGAAATTAGACATCAGCGGCCGAACGTAAAAGTGGTCGTATTTTACTCAGGCCGAAATACGTTTGTAGATTAATTTTATTTCATTCGTCGTTACAAAATAACTTTGCGCAACGTTTCTGCCATTTTCCAACTCGTTAATTTACACGTTCTTCGGATGCATATATTACCATTCTTGGTGTCGCAATATTCCCGCCGTTATTTTGCTTCGCTCCTGATATCAACTGAAGCGCAATTGTTATCCACCTAATAACTACTTTTAAATCATCAATATATTAGATATTATCAGGATATTATCCCATATTATATCAATCATCAATATATTAGATATTATCAGGATATTATCCCATATTATGTATTATGCACTATCTTGTATAATCTTACATGTTAATGGTGTGAGTAAAATTGACCAAGTGCACAAGTTTTGCACTTGGACTATTTTCGAGCTGCAAATGTCAAAAGATTTTCCTTTTTTTCGTTCATCTTAAAAATATTGTTTTGGTACACAAAAGTATTTATTTTAAAAACAGTACATCAATGTATAAAATATTAATATCATATTACAGTACATCAAGTTATAAAATTTAGAATTTTCTTTGTTCATTTTCCATTTTAAGTCAATTTATGTTGATATTTTTGTTTTCGAAATTTAAATCTCGAAAATGTTTCCAATTCCAATATTTATGGTATTTTGCCACGTGGCAAACTTCACGCAAATTCACTAGTCATAATAATCAGAGGCGATGCTTAATGAACTTGATTCCGAGTTTCGTGCAACGGTCTACGAGAGATCGGTTTCACGCCAGTTGTTCCGCTATCGTCGCACGAAGATCGCCCCGGGTAAAATCAACATGCTAATCTGCACTTACGAAACAAAAGACTCATGACAAAAGGATACGAGCGCCGTGAGATGCCGATTCAAAAACCGCCAATTAATTTGAATGGAGTGGAATTTTCGTCTACTTGTCATTTCATCGTCGAGCTTGTCATTTCGACATGCAAATGATATCAAAAACTTGTCGAATGCACGTAATCTGCGCGCACCTTAAGCATCATTACTTTATAGAGAGAGAGAGAAAAAAAAGAGTTTCTGAGTGAAGAAAAATAAGCGACTTGATGGTACCTCGATTATGAAGGTTCCGGTAATCGTTCGACGAAAGAATGTCAATGATATTTCAATTTTTGCCCCTCAGCAAAATGAAGACGCATAGTTATCATTGAGTGCATTTTAAAATAATACGATACGCGAATGAAGATTTAATTTTGTAATTAATGGCTGTCCGAGAACGTGAGCAGAGTTAAAGCTTACTGCGCGTACATTGTAATAAACTGTTTCAAATTGTATATCAGTGGCATCGTGATTGCAAGAATTTTTATTTGCATTAACGGTTTATTCACTCTTGAAAGTATCTACTTGACACGTGTGGAATCCACTTATAATGTATACAAAAATTCTTTCCTTTAAGTTGAAAATATAGTTATCAGAAGAAAGTTAAAGGTTGTTCTTCACTTTTATAATATATTGTATCATTTCACTTTTAATTATTCAAGTTTTACCTCTTGTTATCGAAAACAAATTTTCTTACCGTTTAACACTGACTGATATGATGACTATACTAAAAATGTGATAAGGAAAATGAACAATACTATATTTGACCGTAGGTGAATCATATTTTCATATTTATTCCAGGCGAATGCATTCATTTGACTGCTTTAATAACGTGAAAAATTGTAATCAAACTTTATTAGATATTACACGCGCGAACAATTCCGCTGATTATATCATAAATATCTTGACTCAAAGTCTGCCGGGCATTCAAAGAGAATTGGTCGTTGCGTTTTGGGGGAAGGAGGGGGGGAGGGGGCTAAGGATAAAAGAAAACGAGGGATTTAAAAGAGTAAGAAGAACAAGTGTTGAAGATGTAATTACGTGGAAGTAAAGTATCTCGTTTGAGTAGTTTAATAATTAGCGCCGTTGTCGCGAAGGAATGATTCGAACGAGCCGCGTCACCCTGCTAAAAATGGTTTCAATGAGGAAGAACGGTGAAAAGGAGCAAAAGGGAGAATCTCGGTAACAATCGCAGACAACGGTCAGTGCACCGAAACCGACGAGAAAAAAGTAGAACGAAGAAGAATGTAACGTGAATCCCTCACAGTCGGCCAACTTCGCTTTATCTAACGACCTCCAGATTTTTATAGCGTCATTAAATTTCGCCTCAAGAGGTGGCCCGGTCTTTTAGACTCGCTCAACGCTAGTGAGAAGGCAATTGCCATTAAAACTAATTTCATTTACCTACTTTCGCCGCGCGCTTTTCACTCTCCCTTCTCGCGAATCCTTAAACATTTTCAAAACAAAGTGCAACGACATTTTAAACAATTAATTGTATTCTTGTCTTGGAAGCAATCTGGTTCAAGCCAACCAAAATTTCGGTTATTCTCTTTTAAATTTATTTTCAAACTACTTTGTAAACTCATTACAAATTGACGAGTTTTTTCTGCATAGCTAAAAAAAATTCTACAAAAAAATATTACAGAATTGAGTGATAAAGTTTATTGATAATCGTGTGATATTTAAAGAAATGCATATCCAATAAGAAATGCAATTACAGTAGCCTAAGTTCGTAAAGTTACAATACGCCTAAAGTTTGTGCCCTACACTGGTTTGTGTTTATACATACTACTGTTTAATAATCAAAACTTTAACGATTATCCGCAACACTTGAGGAATCATCGGTAGAATACATCACTCTTTATTCCGACAATTACACAAGTTTATATCCTTATGTTTCAACTTTTGAAACGAAAAGAGTGGTGGTTTTATTACGTAAATCTAAACGTGATTTTTGAATAATAAAGATTGAAATTTTCACATTAAATTAGATAAGATATTCTCAAGGTTTCAACCCATAAATTCTTCTTGACATTTTTTTCATTCTTTTTTCCTAGTAGAAAAAAAGACATTACTTGATATTTCATTTGATTTTCTTCTTAGAATTTCCTCTTTTTCGATTCAAAATCAACGAAAAGTCCAAATTTTCATAACATATTATGCTATGAAAATTACTCTTCTTCTACTTAGTACGAATACTATTTCTTCATTGCGTGAAAAATTAAAAAAATTCGATCATGATAATTTAAACTGGGTTAATCAGTAATTGTACAACTTGAACAAATTGTCACTTTTTTTTAGCAAAAGTGTGGATCGTATTTTTTTTTTTTTTTTTTTTTTTTTTCTAAATTTGGGCATTTTTTACCCGATAACATTATTAACAATATTTTTATTGTTTTATTCGGTTAAAGTTGCTACTAAAAAGAAAGCATTTGTTGCTGTCCCCTATACCCCTCCCCGACCCCCCCAGCCCCCTCTTCTCCTCCTTTGCCCTCTTCTTCTTGTAAAAAAAAAAAAAAATACATACTGACGAACACATCTGTCTTCGGTCGAGAACAGTAGTTA
>JABFOV010005119.1:0-12614 GCA_022817685.1 Aradophagus sp. ZL-2020
CTTCTTATGTAATGCGTAGATATAAACACTAAAGAAAAATTGTACAAATACCACACGAATAAAAAATAACGTTTTTCTAATAAACATAAATATGATATTTGCAATAATTATATAATTATATAAATTTGAAATGAGATATAAAGTTATAATTATTTTTTACAGGTAGGTCCAAGTTTGCTGATTGGGATCATCTTCCGGTGAGTGATTATTCAATTTATAAGAATTTGCAGCAATGACATACAGTTTAGGGTAAATAATAAAATATTAGGAGTAAATAATGCGTGAATATTTTAAATTACACGTAGAAATAATTGTATTAAAAATTACCGTAACTTATTGAAGTCAGAAAATATTGATTTACAAAATATCCGCGTGAAAAAAATTACTGCCAACTGGTCTGATAAAGATCTGGATTATGCGCGTGAGCCAGACGTCTGCCATTCGTATGCCATATTCTTGCCAGATTCTAGAAGTCTGACAAGGGAATGGCACAAGGCTGGCAGACGTATGGCTCGCGTGCATTACAGTATAGTAACTTTGTATATATAGCAGAATAATTTCTTATGAGAGTATAGCAATATTCTAGTAATTATAGTATTACTACTTTTTTGTTTTTAAATGTGATATTAATAAAAAGTCTAGCATTAGTTTGGCATTAATCTGGCAACAAGTCTGGATTATGACCGCGAGCCAACCTTCTGCCAGACGTACGCCATACTATTGCAAAAGGCTGACTGGCGCTAAACGGGATAACAGACAGAACGACTTTTGAAGTCTGGCATTAGTATAGCATACGTCTGGCTAGCGATTACGATCCAAACTTTCAGCAGACCAGCTGGCAATTATTATTTTTCGCACGGTATGTTATACACGATATCATTCAATTTCGATAAGCTAAAGGATTTTTTCATACAACCAATCTTCGCGTATATTTGACATAAACGAAATTATTTTCTATAATTGTGCTTTTTCTTATATTTATTATATATCATTAACTGACACATCGACACATGTTTTTAATAGACATGCTATTTTATTTCATACGCGATTATTCATTTGCAACGTCAATTGCTGTAATTCTTCGACACGTTTCGTCAATATGCAGCGCACACGAGTTTATTAATATTGATACATCGTCTTTTTGCTCGGCAAACAAGTTGAAATTCAACAATGTCGATATTTAACATCCGTCACGCGAGTGTATTGTTTCAAAATGGGAAATCAGATATGTTTAGTTAGAGAACTTAATGACGGAATATAGCAAATCCGTTTATCTCTATGTTCGTTTACAATCTGAAAAATTCAATTGCAACTATGGCCATGTTGCAAGATTAATCGTCGAAATTTTAATATTTATTTAACTGCAATCCATAAAAAGGCAATCGACAGGACTTAACGCGACCGACAGTTCATACGAGATTTTTGAACGTATTAAAACAGTGGTTAAAATATGAATTACAGTCGATAATCTGTATATCAAACATTCATTGTGAAAAGAGAAATACATGATGCAATTGTCAGTGATATAATCAACGTTTCAATCATTTATCAGAATGTTGAATCAAAACTGCTATTGTTGTTTACTGATTTGTTGGAACAACGTCGCTAATTATAAACCAAATGTTCCTGTCTAATTGTCATTTAATAAAAAATAAAGACAATTGAAATTTCCGGTACCTCGTAATGAATAAACGTTTTTTTATTTTACAACACGTGTTGTATCAACTATAAAATATATTCAGAATTGCTGAAGAAATATAATTTCATTCTAGTTAATTAAAAAATCTAAATTCTTATATTTCTATAAATTACAATTACTAGGATATCTAGTTTAAGCCAAACGGCACCAGATAAACGACCCTTTCAACCACATATTTCTTTCGGTGTATAATTAATCCAACGCCATTCTTAAAGTCTTATCTTATTCTTCCATTACAAATATTTCTATCTTTACCAGTCATCTTATTTTCGGTTGAAATCTAAAAGAAATTAATTAAACTGCTTTAGATCATTAATATTTTACTCAATCAATTAAAAATACTAATATGTAAGTTATTGAAATGTTGATATTATCAAACTCTGATGATAAAAAAATTCGGTTGTAAAAATTAGTTCAATTTTATAATATTCAAAGTTAATGATATTTCGATAGAAAACATCTTTACAATTAGAAAGCATCTTTACGATTCAATCAATTTTATCAAGTTTAATCGACACCTGCTACGGTCTAAACTTTTTGTGCTTTTTCTCTTTTTACTTCAATCTTTTTAACAATCTTCCATAACGAACATTGATCACATTCAAATATCAACAAGTAGCATCGGATATACTTCCGATTATTTGGTGTGCTAATAATTTTTCGGCCATGTACGACTAGAGTGCCACGCACCCCAAAGGTATAATATAATAGAATTAATTAAATTAAACAAAGGAGTGTTCTCCGTATTTTCATCTTAAATACTGCATCCGGTGCAGCTGACGCTTTGAAGTAATCAGAACTACTTCTACGAAGCAGTCTGTTGATTAGATAGCTATTATTGGAATACAATGTACAATGTATTGGATTATGCATAACATTCATGCACTTGCCTTTCATTGATTCCCGCGTGCTAGAATATAAGACGAAGATTGAGATACAAACGAAAATAAGGGGAAAAAATTGTTCCAGCTATTATTTAACGCGTCAACAGTCACTTTGCACTGCAATGCACGTGCAATTCACGCGAAACTTTGTATTCAGAGCTCTAATCTGACGAACTTTGAAAATTGTTCAATAAAATGTTGATGTCATTTATAATTGAATTTCGCGAACGCAGGTAACACGTGGAGTTATCATAAGATGAAGAATATACGATTTGATAAAATCACGTCTCGCAGAGATGGCGGAATGCGGTTTAGCAGTTTCATGTTCAAGCATTTAAGGGGTGTACGAGTGAAACCTAATTCCGTATAAAATACATTAAATCCGCCTTTAAACTCAAATCGGGCTTAATGTATTTTATATTGCGTCGGATATTACCCGAAAGCACCTATAAACATACCACCGAATTGAATGGAGCCAATGTAAATGTTCTTATAATTATTCATATAAATCCGGGGGATGCCTTTTTTGTCTGATGAAAATTACGGATTATTGATGGAAATTTGTATTGTTGAAATTTTCGAGTCTTGGACAAAAGAAAAGATATTGCTTCGTTTCTTTGCTTTTAAGTAAAAACAATTTAAACGTTATTGCAAAACGCATCACTTATTTACAAAATGCGGTTTTATGGAATGTCCATTGAACGTTATAAATATATGTATTTAATGTTCCGATTTGCTGGAGTTGCATTGTTAATTGACGAAGAGATGAGCACAGAATTGCAATTTTGTTAATGAAAGCGATCTTAGAATTAAGAACGGTAATAAGATTAGAGGAAGAAGATAAAAAAAAGACCTCTCGTGTCTTAAAACTGTCTAATAAATTCATGACCACAATTACCCGGTAATTGCGTTATTCATATGTTAAAATGACACATTTGACATTTATTTGAACAAGATTATCTCTTCTTAATCAGATATGAAATAAGACCAGTTGAATACGAAGCGGGAAAACTCTGTTCAATATTTAATCACTTTTGTGATTTTAAAGATACCTTAATTTAAAGGTATTCTTAAAAAGTACTAAATAATATTATACTGCATATTTTTAATAAATAGTGCAGTACTTATTTTCAGTAAGAATTTTGATGAAACAATATTTTTAAAATACTTATTTCGCATCTGTTATGAAAAGAAAAACCACGGTTCAGTGCATTGAATATTATTTTAATCATGAATTCCGTAACATTTTTCAAGACTTTACGTCACTTTCATACTTCCATTAACATATCCGCAAGTAACTTTACACGAAAATTAAGTTAAAGTTTCAAAATTAGATTTTCATTCAAAAATTCAAGTGAAATCTCTCGGAAACGCTATTAGAAATTTTTTTTATAATATCGAAGTGCGCTTTTATGCTTGCAAATGCTAATACCAAATAACTAAAAAATAAAATACATTTTATTTTATCTCGACAATTATTGTTGTTAATTTAACTTCTTTCATCAAAAATATCATTGTGTTACTCGTGAAAAGATTATGAACAGTGATTTCAATGGTTTTTAATAATCTCATTGTTTCATTCCTTTTTTTTTGTATAAAAGATATTGTATATTATAGAGTTGAGAAAAAATGAAGAATAAAACTAATATATTAAATTTGTAAGTGTATAAAAAGTTAGTAAAAGTAAATGCATGAAAAATGTAATAGAAGTGTTAAAAATGTAATAAGAGTCGTTTTATTTGCCAGAGAAATCATTTATTGATGATGTGAATCTAAATAATATTTTGTGTCAAGTACACATTCGCAAATCTAATTTCCGCTGCAAAGGTGATCGATAACTGCTTTATTATGATGTTTCGAGATAAAATTACAAGATGTAATCTACATCTTCTACAATTTTATAATAAATTAAATTCTTGAATATCTAACTTCATTTTGACTCAGCAAACATTTTAAACAAATCTAATTTTACACCGTCAAATATTATTATTACAAAAATATTACTTTGTCCGTAAAGAATATAGCAGAGGAATAATAAATTTTGCAAAAGGTTTTTCTGTGCTCGTACCGAATATGTCATTTGCAAGACGATTCCAGTAAATCGGATGACTGTTTTAGAAAAATGCGTTTCACCTTACTTAAAAGAAACTCCACACTTGCGTATTACATTCAAAGCCTGATTGATGCTGATTGAAGTGAAAATCTGCACAATCGACTTTTCTTTACCGGGTGTACATTTACTGTTGACAACGAAGCAGATCTTGGAATACAGAAAAATTCAAAATAAATGAATAAAAAAAAGAGCAGAAAACCGATAGATTGTTCTGCACTAAAGCACAATATGCGGTCCTCAGCGAAAATTCGACTCAAAAGAGACCCAAGATAATATATACATATATGTATACATCTATGTGTGGGAAGTTGTTTCGAGAAATCTTGTAAATTTAAATTAGAGTATGTTTCAACGGAAAACAGCGCTATATGATGCAACAGTCAAGCCATTACATCAAAATGCAAACATTGCATCCATCGTTACATTCTGTACGTAGTTATTATGTTATAACGTATGTTCCAGTCATGAGATACAAATATAAATATTTTAATTTAAAAAATACAACTAATAAATATCCGATATTACATAAGTAACAATTTTAAACAATTTTCAATCACTTTATATCATATTTCGTTTATTTCTGCTTAGTTGTCTCAAAAAGTAAACATTTTTTGCCAATTTTCTGTGGATAAAGTAGAAGCCACAGACTGATTAATGTTATTGCATTATATTTATTACATTTTGATTTATATTTGATAAATTTTTAAGCCAATTGGTCGGTAAATTTTAATGTGAAAATAATAATAATAATAGTAATAATAATAGTAATAATAAAAACTATCCTTTAAAGAGTGAAATGATTTTAAATTTGCTAGAACACGAAAAATGTCTTACGGAGAAACGTTCGGATAAAGAAGCGTCTTCCCTTAAGACACTTTTCTTGTAGTCGATTTTCAGAAATGTCTTTCCTCAATATACTGTCGTAATATCTAGCATGATATTTAAACATGTTTAGTATGATTTCATTTCAAACGAAAAAGTTAAATGAACACATGTATAGATAAATTCTTTGTCATAAATTATCAAACAATTTTGCACTATTAATTATAAAAAAAAAATAATGTTAATTTTTCATTAACAATCACCGATTGAGTGCCAACTGAATATCACGTCTTCTCATACAATTTTGCAATTGATATTGGAACACGTAATACAGTTACATGATACAATTGGTACTTCACTAATGATTGTACATAATGAAGTAATTGTTGTAAGAGACCATTTTCATAACCAAAGCTCTGTATTGAAGCCCCCAGTGATTGAAAAAATGTTAAGTATCAAAGTCGAAGAATTACCTTTCTCGTTGACCCAGTAGTTGATAGACATAGGCGAGGCCTCGACGTAGCACTCGAGGGTGACCTTGGTGCCGAGGGGCGCCCCGAGCAGTTGACTGAGCACGTTGATTTGCGGAACGACTGTAAACAAAACGAGTGCCCGAATAGCTGGCGCCACCGTCGATCAAACTTTACGCGCGCTCAAGCGTTCTTAATTACGAGCGCGCCGTCGAACTTGTTCAGCCGTCGTTGGCAATTAACGCGCGAATTCGTCGTCGCTGGCTGAAATTCTTTTCGCATCCACGCGCTACGGGCGCAATAATAATGGCGCGCTCGAAAATTAGTGACGCTTTGCCGCGATAATGGCCCGAGCCGAAGTATGACTTTATAATAACTTACACTGAACGGTAACGGTGATGCGTTTACTAATAGCCGGGGGAATTCCGTTGCTAGCTATGCATAAGTAAGGGCCCATTTCTTGCCTGGTAATATCTATCAGCCGCAGCTCCTCGCCTTTGTACTCGCTGACTTGCAACTCTGCGAATCAACGGCCGAAACAAAGACCGAATAAGAAAGGGAATTTCGGCGACGATTTGACGCGCTCGCGGAATACTTGTCAATGACTTCTCTTGGAAACTTTGTTCCCCTGTTTGCTCGGCAAATGTACCGCCCGATTCGTGAAAACCGTTTGAAGTGACGCATCCCGCGTCCCGTTATTTAAATACATTTCTTTTCTCTCTCTCTCTCTCTCTCTCTCTCTCTCTCTCTCTCTCTCTCTCGCTCTCTCGCTCTCTCTCTATCTCTGTCTCCGCTACCACCACTAATATTGTCCATTTTTGCTTCAGGAAAACATACTTTATTTTTTTAAACTGTTTTTTCGCGTATAATTTGCTCATTCTGTATAGTTTGAGTTTAACTGTGTTTTCATGAATCGGTAACTGATCGTGAGAAGAGAAAAACAAGTTTGATATCGTATTTCAAAATTTGTTAGTTGGATTCACTCTTTCTATTTTGCAATGTTGTAAAATAAATTTTTCAAGACAATTGGTAAACTACTTCTAAAAGTAGTTTTTAAATGTGGATAAAATCTTGCACTGCTTTACCGTAACAATAATTAATTTGACTTTTCCTTTTTTCTTAGTGAAAATTTTTATAGAGTTTGTAAATTGCAAAGTTTAGCGTGATAATGGAATTCTTTTTAAAGCGATTACTTTCCAATAAAAATTTTAAATTATCTAAAAATCTTGCATTCATAAATGTTTAAATGGAATATTACTTATTTTTTTAACAAAGAAATTGCAAAAATATAGAAAGAAGTAAGATATTTCAAATTATAGGTGTTGTCTAAATATTGAATATGCAAACAAGAAGACTACTCGAGATTGACCACCGTGTATTTATAATGCAAGCAAAGACAAACAAACTAGACAACTTGAGTCGCACCTAAGAAGTAAAACAGTTTGAGTTCTATGTATAGTTATAGCAAATGTTTTATTAATTGAACTCCTTGTTATTCTTGCTCTTTTGTAGTGTTACCTTCATTGTACTTTACGAAACATATGCACATTCAAAAGATTGGATTATTAAATTAACGATTAAACATAAAAGAAAAAAGGAATGAGAGTTTTAATAGTCACCCGCGTGGAAAAAATACTGCCAGCTGGTCTGGCAATAATCTCGCAAAAGTCTGCCAGATGCATACCATACTAATGCCAGACTTCTGAAATCTGGCACTAGTATGGCATGAATCTGGCATTCGTCTGACTCGCGATTACGATCCAGACTTTTGCCGGACGAGCTGGCAACTAGTTTTTTTGCGCGGGCAGTAATAATAATGATAACTAAATTGTGATCGGAATATGATTACGTTGTAACGAGAATACATTTTTAAGTTAGCTTCACTCAAGCCCACATTCAGTGGGCAATTTTATACATATAATCAACAGTTCATTAAATAGCAAATTACAGTATCTCGAATTTAACCAATTTTGCAGTTCGTTAAATTTTTGCAATATTAATAGTGTGAATTCGATATCATTTCGAATATCAGTCATTCTACGTTTCGGTCGTAAAATATCAAATAAAAACTCATTTGCATTTTGAGAAAACGTTATGAAAGTTAGTTCGTAATTGGCGCCATGTTTTCGTTGTTCACAATACAGTACTTTGGAACTAAAACAAAAATAAGACGATTAAAATGAAAATGAAACTCGGTATTGTATTATTTAGCGTAAAAATAATTCAGATCATGCAAACGGGACAATCGTTTCTACGCAAATTTGTAAATTTACAGTTTAAAGAAATGTAACGTAACAATAGTTTGAATTATTGCAAATAATTGCAAACACATGAAATCATCGAGTCAACATTTACCAACAAGAAAATTCTCTCAAATTATTTTCCGAAAATGTTGCAATAATTCATCGTTAGGATGGATCCAAAATGATTCGCTCAAATTTTCAGAACTTGAGTTATAAAAACCTCCATTAATGAGCTTTAAACGAGAAATAACTGAAATAGAAACCACGTTAGAAATAAGTCGTAACTGAAAATATTTAAAGTGGAGTGAAATCCCGCGAGGAATAACATTTGACTCTTGCACGGTCAACAGTCAGTCAGGTTGAAGACCTGTGTTGGACGAAATCGAGAATGAAACAGTAATAGAATTCTTGAAATCCAGCGGTTTCGCGTAAAATAGCGGCCAAAAAAATAACTGCCATAAACCATAGTTTGAAATCGAATATAAAGCAGTTTCGTTTCCAGTGGCAAACTTTATGCAAACAAATTGTCACGACTGAGTTTGTGAGCAACGTTTCATTGAAAGCGCATTGTCGCATTGTGATACGATTCCCAATATTAATACCTACAATTGAGATCGACAATGCGTAAGCGAACGTTACGTTAATTTTATTCCAAAATAATAAGTAGCAACAATATTAAAGTTTACATTTGCCATATAAATGATAGAAATGATATACATGATATAATACTATATAAATGATTGCATTTAATACTTTATTATACACTGCAAAAATGAGTGTCTCAAATCGAGATTTCAAATATTTATTTTTACAGTTTATTTTTTATGCTTTACTTAAACTTCAAAAGAATTTGTATTCGTTAAACTGCGATAAATGTAATAAAATATGACGAACGAGTTAAAGTTAAACTGCATTTTCCGACCAAACATTTGTATCCATTGGTTCTTCGTTTTCTATACCTGCACAGTCATTCTTTCCGAATAATTAATGTCTAGTTATCGAGGATGAAACACATTTTTTCGGTCACTTGGTCGATCGCCGATTGAAAATTAATTACGTTTAAATTTGTAGTTAAAGTTCGCCACTGAACAATAACTTTTAATTATTTATCGGACAAGCATCTTGGAAAGAGGAGTCGGGCGACGAAAGTTTTTCGATACATTTACGCATAAAGCAGGTGTTAACGAACGCGCGAAAAATAATTTGATCGGGAGAAAACGACGATACTCACTGCGCGTTATATGGTTGGATGTGTTGGCCGGGCCGAATTCGTGTACCGTGATCAGCTTGAGATCTTCTCTCCGCCAGCTCACGCTCGGCATCGGCTTACCCTTTGCTCGGCACTTCAGCTTCACCTAAGAATATTATTCCTCGGCATAAGTCTCACGTTTAAGAAGCAAGAGACGAAATCCAAATTAACCATTCACATTATGAATCTAATAAACGAGTTTTAATTGCCGCACTTCTTTCTCATTTAGCCGGGAAAAGTTTTAGTAACGACTGTTGGGCAATCGTCTTATTTTTAACAGACTGATTTATTAATGCGGAAATATACGAGATATTTGGTATCTCGTTATTGAAACTCAAACGGATTCTCCGTGCTAGAAAATTTATGGCAGTTTCAAAGCATTCTTTAATGAAATAACATGGAACAGCTGCAGGTGAGATTGTTTAATTTTTTGTCTTATAACTTTTATAGATACGCGCAGAGAAAATCATTTGTTTCTTGTAATATTGTTTATCAAATCATTTCCTAATTTTCAATGTTTGTTTCTCCATCATTTTCATCACCCGAGTAAGAGAGAATGAATATTACTTTTTATGTACTTGTATTATTTTTATTCTTTCGACGCTAATTTTTGTAACACGCTGAGAACACGTGAAATAAAAGTTTACAAAAAGTCATTTGAGCACGCTAGATTTGCGCGCCGTCAATTGATTTAACTTTTGACATTTCAAACTATATTTCCCACGTATTGGCCATTTATAAAAACCGCGTAATTCCAAAACCATTTGTATTTCATTAATGTCATTCATTAATTTGCCTGTTTGCACGCTTGATGTCATTCCGAAGAGAATTATCCGATAAAATTAATTCAATCAAATTCGTAACCTATCCGTCGCTAAACTCGATGTTCATTCAGCGTTACATCGTTGAGAGGGCTGGAATAATTGCTATGATATTCACTTAATTGCATCGCCGTAGCTTCGACGTTGAAATTTTACCCGCGACAGTTTGAAAGTCGCGACGGGGCCGCGGAAGGAGGAACGCTCGGCGCTGAACGAAAATTAAAGCGGCGTCATTTTTTCAGTCACGTTCGGGAAAAAGAGTCGCGGAGAATTCCGCCGGTCGCATTTAAACCTCGTGGTTTGTTAGGCAAAGATGTTATTCTCCTCGGGTAAAAACGTCCAAGACAAGGGGGAAAAAGGAACGAGAAAAATACGAGCAAAAAAGGGGCCACATTTTCTGCTCGGGGAAACGTTTTTCAAACGATTATCATGCTTGCTAAACGTCAGCGCAAGGATTCTCCGGCGAACGTTGTTTTATTCGAAATAGACAAATAAATAAACAAATGACGCTTGCTTTTGCCGGCGGAATAAACAATCGTGATTGTCCTCATTGATGCGCGCTTAAAAGAAAAGCACCTGAATGCTTTCACGTAATATCTGTTTGAGTTATTTCTTCTGCTTTTGACCTTTTAATGCGGCCTTCCAGGTTTAAACGACGTTAGTCGAACAAATAATTTCCCGCGCCGACGAGCTAAGAAAACTCGCGCAAAAGTGAAACAAATT
The DNA here is from genome assembly GCA_022817685.1 of Aradophagus sp. ZL-2020. Lineage (NCBI taxonomy): Eukaryota > Metazoa > Arthropoda > Insecta > Hymenoptera > Scelionidae > Aradophagus > Aradophagus sp. ZL-2020. Next base: position 11,025 of record JABFOV010005119.1, read on the forward strand.
TATCCCGAAGATGAGCAGTCGGGTACTTTTATTACGCCGCGGTTCCTGAGCAAGTTGCGGCCTCAAAAATAGCGCATAATAAAGTCGTCGCTGCCGTTCACGCACACGGTTCTTTTACATTCTTTTCCGTTTTGTTGTCCCACTTTTACGTTGCTTTTTTTTTCCGATTTATTCTTTGAATGCCAAAGTCGAATACAAAACGCGTGACGAATGTTACAAAAATGATCAGGCGGGGGAGGGGAGAAGAGGAGGGGGTCTTTGTCTGAACGAAGGATGAAAAAGTCTTATACAATATTCTATAAAAATAAAGCCCCGCAGTCCATGGAAGAGTGGTTCTGTTTTTGATGCCAGACAACGGACTTTCATAAACTTTTGCCGTATTCATGCCAGATTCAGAGTGAACGCGGAACTCTCTCACGGGACAAACTATCCTCGAACTTCGCAGTTTTTCTTCCACTTTTAACATACCGCTGTTTCACGGCAATGCTTTATTACAGACGCTTTATGTTGATCGTGTTGTTATCTTTCGAGGGCTCTTTTCAATTACATTTCCGTGCGATTTCGCTATTCGAATCACTGTCGACGAAAACAATCCGAAGTGTTTATTGTGCATTTCATTGCGACTTCGCATATGACGTATCGCTGTATTGTGCGTCATTGTTAAAATAGAAATTCGAAGAAGAATGTGACGCGGCCATTCTTGCTACGGCGTGAATCTCATGTTACCACATCTAAACAGTTTAAAATGCCTTAACAGATATTTTGATGGGTTAACTTCGTTTCGAAAATGTTCATTAATTTAGTTAAAATTTCGAGATGGTACAATAAATTTATAATTTCCCAAACAGTTCCTTGTAAAGTTCGTTTACCTGATATGAAGTTGTTTAATTAATAACTAATAATTAACTTAAAATTAAATTATACCTCGCTTCAACGTCGACAATTTTCTCCACGAAAATAGAGCTTTTCTTAACCATCTCGTTGCGATTCACGTAATTCATCAATTTTTTGTACACTTATTTATCTACAATTTGCACTAAATACAACAGCCTTATTTTTTTACGTTAACTCGAATGATAATCGCGCATTTGAATATGCAACTTTAGGGCATTTTAAATTTATTCAACTCTTTTTCCGTGCGCAGCAATTTGCCTCCGTCAAAAAGAAAGGAAGCTAAAAAATTGTCAACGACGTTTTACCCCGCGCGCAATTCAATTTCTACTGATACACAAACGATTCAAACATGCAGGCGTGCATTGAAAAATTATTATAATACGCGACAACGCGATTGCCGTAAAGTGCTTGGAAGAATGTACAAATTCGCGTTAAAACATGAGACAGGCATGGGCGGGGGGGGGGGGGGGGGGAGAAAGGGGAAAAAGGAAGGAAACCCGGGCTAAATTTAAAAAGAAAAAATAGTCACCGCGGAAAATAAGTTTCCGGGGGAAAAAAAAAAAACCAATTTTAAAAAAGCAGGGGAATAAAAAATTTTTTCGGGGGGCCTTTCTCCTTTTCTTTTATACACTTCTCCGACCCCCGGGACCCCCTCTACCTCCTTTTGCCCTTTTCTCGCTTAAAAAAAAAAAAAAG
>JABFOV010005120.1:0-12612 GCA_022817685.1 Aradophagus sp. ZL-2020
TGGATTCATAGATTTTTGTGAGGCAAATTATGAGAAATTTGATTGGTTGATGAAAATTTTAGCCAATCATATTAGTCATAATTTTCTTCACAGAATTCTGTGAAGCCAACAAAAACGCACTCATTATAAAAACTGTCATTCATTTTGTTGCAATCTCAATAACGAACAACTTGGAAACACAAAATGTTGCTCTAAAATGCAGACATTTTAAACGACAACAAGCCCTTCTCTAAAAATCGAATTGACCTGTTAAATACGACGATCAACGTATCGCAAAATTTTAAGTAAAAGTGATAATTTGGGCTTGCGAAGTGGTGTGTTGTTGCAACGTTGAACATAAATAATAATAATTTGATATGTAAATAAAAATGATTCAACGCAATGAGCCGGTCATGAACAAAATGTTTCTTTAAATAAAAACATTGTATCGACTGGTGTGTAAAATTGATATAAAAAAGCGTCGATTAAACGCCGGCAAAAAGGTGAGTCGATTTTTAGATGTATCGTTGAAATCGGCGAAATGTTTACACCTCGCGGGCGGACGTACGCAATTACTCACCAACTGCACTTAATTTTCATGACAAACGTTACTCTTGTCAACGTAATCGACAACAATCGCTCATCACTCGATGTTTGAATTGTAAGGCCGTAAAAAAGACTCTCTTATGAGGCATGTACAAATAAAAAATATAATCTTCATAACCTTTAAAGATTGTACTGTACGTAGTTTTTGCCTGGAGGACGCAGAGCTTTTTATTTGCTAGTAACTTTCTGGACTTAAGTTACCGGAATTGATCAACGGATGGTACGAGTATTAGCGTGCTCCTTTTTTTCCGCGATGTGCTGAAAGGAGAGATGTTATATGGACTCGGATGATAAACAAAGAATGAAATGTAAACAAAAACAAATAAGCAATGCCTCCTGTAACGAGTTAATTAAACAATAGTTGACTTAATAAAGACTTTGGCATTTAGATATATGAATAAACTCCAAACTATATCCTGAAAAAAAATACATAAATAAACAATAAAATGATATATATATATTTAAAAAACGCTTTGAACAAAAACAAATAACTAATGTCTTATGTAATGTGACAAGTTGACTAGATAAACAATGCTTTGAGATGAAATGATTGAAAAAAAGAATTTTGATTCTGGTATTGATTAAAAAAGAGCTCAATTTTTAAACGTTACTTTCAAAAGTATTGATCGATAGAAAATGTTGATATTAAGATTAAAAAATTGTATGTTTTTTATTAAACACATGATTTTATTTGACGATTTAAAAACAAAATTTGTTGCAATTTTTAATTGTAATAGTTATTTCAAAATATGGAATACAATTTGAACAAAACGTTTAAAACTTTGAATTTTTGTATAATTATAAATCCTATTATATATCCATCCATATAAACATAAGTCATCAACTTTTAATAAATAAAAACCAGTGTGTACCACAATGTTGCAAGTAAATAAATGTATGTTTTTAAATTTCTTAACAATCTTGAAATTAAATGTTAGTTTTAATTAAATTAAATGTGAGTTTTTGCAGCAAATTTTTTATGCTTTTGTATATAAGTTATCAGTCATAAGCAATTTAATTCCCTTTATTTTAATTGTAATAAATTAAATCAATGAAATAAAATCAATTAAAACATCACCTGATCATAATGTAAAACATAATTTAATATTAATATATATTGGTTTTAGTGACACTTATTTTTTCCCCCGTGATTGTGATATTCAATATTATTTTGCAGGTAAAAAATGTTGATAATAATTCTTTGTAAATTCCAGCATAAGGTCTGCAGTGCTATCTGGTAGATTATCAACACACACTGCTGGATTTCCAGCGAATTTCGTGAAAGATGGAACAATTGTTTCTGGAGGAATTACAGCTCCATCCTCGATGTAACAGCAGTCTTTTAATATACTTCTTCTCCCCTAGTGATTTAAATAGAAAATGTATTATTATATTAACAAATACTTTACTTTTTATATTGTTATCCTATATTTATATTCTCATTTATATTCCTCATTATTTTTGTTGTTTTATTCAACCTCTAATATTGAATTATTTTTTTGTTATATATCAAAAAAAAATATCAGTTTAAATAAGTCATACTTACTATTATTGCATTTTTGCCTATATATACGTAAGATCCGACGACTGCAGCATTCACAACAGCTTTTTCTCCGACAAATACATGATCTCCCATAGTGAATGGAAAAAAAGCAACGCTGTTAAATCGAAACAAAAAATTATATTTTGCATGTAAATAATATACTATAAATAATAAAACATTAACCTACCCTTTACTGAATTTTTTAAATGGTGGCCTGATGACTACATTTTTACTAATAATGCAATAACGTCCGGTTTTAACGTTTGCTAAATCTCCTCGTATGACTGCGTCAGACTGTACAATAACTTTACCATAAAGTATAATGTTTTGTGAGCCGCAGAGCACGGTTTGTCTACTCACTTTGTTTCCTGAAGCCTTAAAAATGATATAAATATCAACAAATGAAACATTGACATAGCAAAAATATGCCGACATTTGAAATAAACGATAAACGATTGTAAAGAAAAGTATGAAATACCGTTTCAATATATTCAGCCTTGTTATAATAAATATCTCTTGGTTCCATTGTGACAACAAAATTTCCGGACGATGCAATCAAAAAGGCATTGTCTCACGATTGTAGAATTTTAGATTATATTTTGACTGTGTGAACAGTGTAAACAGAAGTAAATACACATAGATAAAACAAAGCTGTAATATTCACAAGGGTTCCGTTTGCGAAAACTGCTACGAGTGGCAAATAGGTTTCCTTGAGAGTGTATAATATAAAAGAAATTCTGTGCTTGTCAATTGACAGCCAATTTCACGCATAGAGAATACATGGCATTAATATAGGTTACCGACTGGACCTGTCATCATTTTGAGTACATGTGACTAATGCAGTTTTTTCCCTCTACAGAAGCTTTACTCTTGCAAATAACGCACGCACGCGTTATTTTCTGTCTTTCTTTCTGTTAGTCATTTAAAAAAAGATAGAATGTAAAAACGCGCAACGTTCTCATACGCAGCTTATCCAATAACTATCGCGCATGCTTGGCCAGCCTTAATTTTAAGCGTAACTGATGATCGAATTTTCAATTTATTTGATTAATAATTGATGATACACATATTAAAAACTGCACGTAACTTGTATTGTATGCATATATATCTGGTTATATTATGGTTATATTATCCCAGCAAACGATAAACGATTAGTTACGATTAAAATACGCCATTACTTTCGATTAAGTGTATATATTTTTAATCGTAATTAATGGTGCATTTCAATTGTTCTCAATATGACTTGTTAATAATACGATTCAATATCCTACATTTTTAACGGTCTGAAATGATTGATGAGCAGTATCTATGTAATCAATCGTTTCCGAACGATTAAAAGTTGCGGGTGTGTTAACGTATATCATTTGTCAACGATTTGAGTTTGGTTCTGCTCGTCATGACTCATTAATCCAAATGTAAATATTGCATTTTTTTATCATTTATGAATGATTCAGTTACGCCAATGAAGGTAAACTTTTATTATCACGGATGAAGTTCCAAGATTTCAATATACCGCAGATAAAATTGCTTTATGCAGAAGCAATAAACAAGGAAACGCTTCTTCTTTTTTACCGAAAAGTTATACAATTTTCTATTGAATGTATAAATGAGTTCATACAAACGTCTTTTCACATAACTCTTTTTTATACAGATGTAATTTATATAAACGTTAATTTTTAGGACTTAATGAGTCAAAATTTCATCAAGCCAAATTTGTTTAAGCCAAAATGTTTTTAGGTCGATTTTATCACTATGCTATTTTTCCTTGAACTGTATTCATCATTTTAATTGAATTCTAACTAAACATTAACATTATGTCGTTATAGGGATATGACATCATGATCAATTTAAACCAAAAAGTTATTGAAAAAATTGTGATGTCGCTATAAAATCTCACTATAAAATGTTGCTGTAGGATAAAGTGATGTCACGATGAAAACTATGATGTGATATTGCTGTGATATCACACAAAAAAGGAATTTTCAACTCACATCTAAACCGCATGTGATATATATATATATTATGTTTGTCAGATGTCCGGAGAATTAAATACAATTTAACTTTGTAAAGTAATTATTTTTTGTTTACAAGAATGAAAACCATTCCTTTCGATCAACAGTCGATTGGATTTAATTGACTATCTTATAACTCACTTGTATACAAATAATGCTTTTACAAATTAACAGTTATTAAATTTTAACGTGTTTGTTTGCGATTTTAAAGGTAGTCAGCCAGATTTGTAATTAATCAACTCGAAGTTTAAAAAAAGCGTAAATTATACGTAAGTCAATGTAACTTTTACGTGTTATAATGGCGATTTTATTCTTTTAAATTGTCAATAATGAGAAATCTATAAATAAAACAATTTTATTACCGTATTTTTTTATACAATTTCATACATTTTTTTATTTTAAATATTTATTATTTATTATCAAATTGATTTACGAGTTTATAATATTTTCATAATGGCCTCTATGTTACATTTCGTTAATTCGAAAAGTAATTCTTCTTTTTCCTCCTGTGTTGATTTGTTAGGTAAATCTGTCTCATCTAAAAAAAAAAAAGAAATGGCAATACTTTACTGACATATCTTGAATAAAGTTGAACTTTTTTTATTTGTTTATTTCTTTTGATAATTTAATAATGTTTAAATTTGTATATAAACTCATTATTGAGGCGACACCTTAGATGAAAAAAATGACATTTCAAAAATTTGTTAAACACTATGACAGCTCAAATTTTACTCAAAGACCAAGACTTCTCAATAATTGCCTGAAGACTATGACATCTTAGTAATTATTAAACTTCGTTAATTCGAATGTATAAATTATTGTATAAACAAATGAGTAAATGAAAACTTTGGACAATTATTAGCTAAATACTGCTCTTAATTTAAATAAAACTTTTACAATAATTGATCATCTACGAACTAAGATAGTCTATATCAAAGTTAATGCATATGATGTATTACATTATATTCGTTGATCAATTATTGTAAAAATTCTATCGAATTTTAGAGCAGTACTTAGTTAATAATTGTCCTAAGGTTTTATTCTTTTATTCATTCACTCATTCATTCAATTTCATTCATTAATTTATATGTTCGAATTAACAAAGTTCAATAGTTACTGAGATGTCATTGTTTTCGAACAAAATTTGAGGTGACAGTCATTAGTCTTCAACGAATTTTCGACGTGTCCTTTTCTTCAACTGATGTATCGAAATTATACAATTATTATTCAAGAGATTTTATTTATCTATAATAAATATTATTCTGAAATATTAAAACAGGCTAAGGTATATATATCAGTCATCAGCAGTATACTATTTATTCTTTAATAATATATATAAAATAAGTGAATAAAATAATTTCTTAAATAAATCTTTAAAAATAATCAATTTTAACTCACATTCACATGATATATTATAATTTCATAATAAACTTTACTATGTTCCTCTATTTTACACGCAGAAAAATGTTTTGCAAATTCAACCAAATTTTAGTTAATTTAGCACAACTATTTTGTCGTTATTTAAGTAACCAAATAATTTCGTAGAATTAATTAACTATAATTTCGATTTGGATCAAAAATACAGTTATGCACAAGTAATTCACGAACTAAAACCAAACGATGTTGTGGATTTATTAAAATACACCCCTAAGGAAACAAGATAGTCGAAAAAAATATTAATTCAATATTAACGATTTCGTTAATTAAATGTTGAATCTGTTTTGCAAAATTATTGAAATAATATCGTGACAATGTGCGAATGTCCGCTCAGGTGATGTCATTTCAATATACAACGTGTTCAATGTTGAATCAATATTGATGACATTAAAAACATATTGAATTGATATTGACAATATAACACTGATAAAAAGTTGAAACAGTGTTGAACACACAATGATGTTGAATATTAAAATGATGTCGATAAGCCCTTTAACAAAAAAATGCTTATAAGTACTTTTTCATTTGACATTTTTAGAAGGCTGAAAACGATTAATCGACGTTGAACCGACGTTGTTTCAATACTAACGTCATTATGAACTCAATACTGTTTCAACTTTATATCAACATTATGTCGTCGATATCAATTTAATATCATTGTAATGTGATCAATATTAATTCAGTACACGTTGATACTGACACGTTGATATTGAAACGATATTACCTGAGCGGACATTCGCACATTGACACGATAATATTTCAATAATTCCGCAATACAGATTGAACATTTAATAAACGAAACCGTCCATATTGAATCAATATTTTTTCGACCATCTTGTTTTCTTAGGGATTTTACAAAATCTCTTTTCTCAAATCGGCATTAATATTTCTCTGCCCTGGTTCAAAGTTCAGACTATTTCAGACAGAAAAATTTGTAGCTTGAAACTGTCTGAAAAATGCATCTGAAAAATTGAGTCCAAATTAAATTTTTCATACAATTTATTGCTGAATGTGTCTGATTTTTAAAATCAGACACTTTCAGCACAAAATTGTATAAAAAATTGACCTCAAAATCAGTCTAAAAGTGTCTGATTTTAAAAATCAGACACATTCAGCAATAAATTGTATGAAAAATTGAATTCGAACTCAATTTTTCAGATGCATTTTTCAGACAGTTTCAAGCTAAAAATTTTTCTGTGTAAAATAGTCTGAACTTTAAACCAGGGTGCGTGTATGCGATCATGATCACTAGTATTAAATATTAATCCGCCAATAACTAATATTTAAACCTTATGTGTCATAGTTCAACTTCTTCCGTTCGCAAGTGATAAAACATGAAATTAGTTTTTCTTTTCAATTCAACATAGCATATATAATGACAAAATTTATACTTACAAGCCTTTATGCAAGGTTCGCTTACTTCCATTATCTCATCAAGAGACTTTTTTATGTTTAATCTTGACAATCCCTCTTGGGCCTTTTCTGTAATTATGTTTATATCCAACGAACCATCTCCTTTTACCTTAAAAAATAATAAAAGTTTTAACGTAGTTTTAATATTTGCTCGAAAACTGTACAAAAGAAATGTTTAACTTCAACCTCTGAGAAAATTTTAACTTATTCACATGAGAAAAAGCAATTTGCTAAAATAATATTTACTAAATTACACTGAGCAAATCACGTGACAAAAATTATTATTCAAATGACCAAATCGCGTCGGTTTTACCATTTAAGTTTTGACTTTCACTATTTGGTTCTCACAGTGTACACTGAGAAAAATTTGTTATAAAAAAGTTCGTAGTTAAGAAATTGTTATTCGAAGATGGTGAATTGTACTACAAAGTGAATAGAAATTAATGTCTAGTTATTAACTTTCATTCACAATGTAATACAAATTTACTATCTTCGAACAACAATTTCTCAACTGCGGACATTTGTATCCTAACTTTATTAGAAAAGATAATAATTTGTATAACACATTCTTCTCAGTGTATTCTAAATAGTGAATAATGCAAATTTGGGGTTCCGACATAAAATATCAACTTCACTCACCATTTCTGTTGTAATGCCTAAACACCATACCATTTTTGTACACTCTACATAGTACAAATCATCCTTAGTTTCGACTATAAACATGCATTCTTGACAAAAATCAGCTGGAAAAAATTAAGAAAAATGATTGGAAGAATCATTCAAAATGAAAGTGTTGCTTTAAATATTATTTTGAAATTACTTGCTTCGCCTTCAACATTGAGAGGTAAGAAACAATCATCCAACATTTTTAATTCTTCCGGTGTCATTTCCACATCTGTTGCCTAACAAAAACGATTTGTATAGATATATTTAAAACGCCACCCTGATTAATTTACACGGATAAAAAAGTTTTAGAATGTTTCCCTTAATTGGAGTAAATGTGTTCTATAAGGCAAAAATTGTATGTATTTTAACTAAACAATTTATAAAGTGCCTAACATTGAACAAAATAAGTCTATAATTGTACTATTATGTACATTGTTTAATTTTTAATTTCAATACATGATAATTATTCCTTGTGAAACATGTTTACTCTAATTAAGGGAAAAACTCAATTAAAATTTCTATCACTGTAACATGAATTTTCTGGCTCAAAATTTTTGAGTAGAAAACATTGAGAAATTTGCAACAGAAAGTTTTTATTTAAATGTAAGGTTTCGTGTGAACTTTTCCCCCAGTAGAAATTTGTAGGGCATTCATTGGAATGTAACGCAGGTCGTTTATAAGGCCATCGCAAGGCGACGTCGCCTTATAAGGGCCTTATAAACACCTTGCGTTGCATTCTAATTAGCGCTTTATAAATTTCTACTAGGGTAGTTATGTCATAGGTAGTTCTTGTTTTATTCATATGTTTTAAATCAAAGAACATGCCGGATATTTAAAAAAAGCTGTAACAATTACTATGCTTTTTCGAAAAAAAAAAGTGTAAAAATATTGACAGCATCCATGGTTTAACGAATATAAAGTTCCATTATAAAAGTTTTGATAACAGATTTTTCATGGAAACTGTAATAGAAAAATCATGATCTATTTCAGAAATTTCATATATTTCTGTGTATAATGTGCATTATAGATACAAATTTATGACTTTTCAATAAACGTATTACGATTATTCTGTTGCATTTCCATTGTAATACTATTATAAAAACGTTAATAAAAAAAAATAATAAAATTCTATGTACATTAAACCAGGAATGGTAAAAATAATCGATTTCGTTTATAAAAAAAATCTCTTGTTGAATTTTTTTAATTAAATTTTTCATAGCACGGCTGGTTCATGTTTTTCGAGTCACGGCAATTTATATAAATATGTTGAGAATGGAAATGAAAAAGTATACTAACTAAGGCACAGAAGGCACAGGCCAGCACCACAAATACAGTAAAAACCTTCATTGCGTTTATTTCGTTGATTAGTTTTGCGTTTCAACACTTGTCAACTTAATAAATTAGTGGTTGGAAGGTCTCCGCTTATATACCTGCAACTGCAGGAAGAGAGCTCAAGTTCCGGGAAAAGTTTATGTAATATTAAAAATTACACCAATAATATATTTCATAACAAGTGTAAAGTCCGTGACATTGACCAAATGTCCTTTAACATTATTGAGAAAGAAAATAAATTAATAAATCATTACCCGTTTTCCATGAGCAATCAATATTTGGAAAAAAAAAATTACATTTAGAGAAAAGTTAGATTAAAATAAGTGAATTTTTTTCATATTAAGCGAAATCCAATTACAATGAAAGTAATCTATTTGTTCTAAATTGAATTTACAATATTTCTAATGTTGTCAAACGTATTAAAACATATTCGATATTTAAAAAGAAAAAAATTCAACTCCGATTATGATTTCACGATCATTGTCTCAATTTCATTTAATTGCAATGATTTATTGTTGCACCAACAGATGCGACAATGCGACATTGAAGAGAAAACGGACCTTCTGTTATCATATCATTTCATGGACGAAGAAAGTGACTTGATTTGAAAAGCGTTTCACGCATCCCGAGTTTTTAGATTGATGAGCACAATAACGCGACAGACGTTACTGCTCGCAATTTTCCTCTTTCTCGTTACTGTTTTCAAATGATACGCATCAATGGATTAAACTTGATATATATATATATATGTCGCGCACCTTACACCGCCTCATTTAGTTTATTAGAACATACGACAAACAGTAGTCGTAAAACAGAAATCGAAGAGGAGCGCGAAAAAATGAAGCTCGCGAACAAAAGTTTGGTTTTCATCGTCATGTTGCTGGTATGTGGCGTGCTGTCGCGAAAATCAACCCTTGACTCTAGTCTCGCGCGAGTAACAAAGAAGCAGTCGAACATTTTGAGCTTAGTTGCCAAAGAGTTGCTACAAAAAACGAGCTCGACCACGCAGGTACTTTTGATGAACTTACGATGATTGAAGAAGCATGCGATGCCATTAACAAACTAACATTTCGAGGTAATTGAATGTAACAGGGATGAGCAGGTTGGGTGTGCAAGATCAAAAGAAAGTGTGAATAACGAAATTGAGATAAGCCGTTAACGAAGTAGAAGGAATTGTAACAAGTGGATTGGTAGAAAACTAACATTATTTCAACAAGTATTTACCGTAATTTTGGTAATTGAACGCACATTTTATCTCTGAGCGATTGTTTTTATGAAAATACATTGATTGAATTTGGTTTTTCCTTGTTTATAGATACTTAGTCTTAATTTGACAAACATGTTATTGTTGCTGGTCCTGAAAATCATTGTGATGGGCACAGAATTCTTAGAAAATAATAATACTCCGGTTCACGCTCCAACCGAAGGCAAGTAGACATCATGTTTTACTTGTTGAAGTAAAAACATTTTGGTAAAACATAAGTGATCATAAGCGATTCTTAAAAATTCAATTAAACTTCATACCAATAGCATTTAACTTGGATAATATAACTATTAAGTGATTTCATTGTCACTTTTAATATTTTGATACTTTTGATAGTTGCGTTACAATAAAAGATGTTGGTCCAATATAAATAAACAATGAAAGCAAATATCATGCAAGTATTGAAAATCGATCAATCTTGATCGAATTTGAATCAATATTATACAAAGTTTAATCTCGTACATGATCTTTTATTAAGAATTGAATTTGATATAATTTTGGACCAATATCATTCGTTACATTGTATTTATTCCAAAATGTTAATTTTAAATGATCCAAAGACTCGCTTAATGTTATTTGCTGGCATGGTAAAAAACCATGCATTTGTTAGAGAATGTGAAAAAAACTGATGCATAATTTAAAAAAATTTACAAAAAAGTATTACAATAATAGTGCAACGAATTGTCTTTGATTGTTCAAAAAGAAAACCCATTGACTGACGAGGAAGCCGCGTTGGCTCTTGGATTTTTGATTGGCGAAACTTGCTTCTTCCGTGCAGCTTGCGAAGTTCCTAAGACTGCAAAAAAGTACTTAGAAGCGGCCGAAACTTTGAAACAGGGAGTGAACTTATTATCGCCGTACGTGACTTCCAAAGATGTTTATTAATTTAATATTCCTACAATTTAATCAAATAACTTATAAATAGTAAATTGGAATTAATTTACTGAACTATTAAAAGTAGTTTTGGAGTCAAATAGTATTCTGATTGAATCTATATAGTTTTTTTAAGACGGATTTTTAAACAAGTTTTAGGTGATTGTAAAACTTTTTATTGAGAAAGTTTGGTGTAATATATAATAAAACAATTCAATTGCAACAAATACTTGAAAAAAATTTAAATTGTCATTATAATTATCATTGTCATCATTAACGTTGCTTTCACTATTAAATTTTGCTACAAAATTTAACATCGTTTTCAATATTGTTCAAATGTTGATTTTAAAAATTGTTCTTTATGCTATGCATTTAATGTTGTATCTATATAACGAAACGACATTTTACACTAAATTGATACTACAGACCACGAAAAAAAAATTATCAAAAATTTAAACAGCGGAAAAGATTAAGTGAAGGAAGAACAATATTTTGTATTTAATTTCCTGCAGTTTTTCGTCATCAATTAATTAATAACCCTCCGTTTTTCCTTATAGATTTCACTTACATAAAACAGGAAGCAATTATTAATTTAAATTAAAAATAATCGTGCATAAAAGAAACTTAATATTCTAATAAATTTTCGTCTTCAAAGTATTTTTATTTAATTTAAAGATGGGCCTTCATGCAAAAAAAAGATCACGTAGAATGAACAATGGAAATCTTGGTCCCCTTTGTTTTTTCAGGCAAAAGAATTAAGTCGTTATAAAATATACTATCTCTAGAATAAAGGACTAGAAGCTCTAACGTTACGCTAATGAATTCAAACTTTTGTAAAACAAAAAGAAAACTAGTAATTAATTAAAAAGAATGTTGAATTATATTGAGTAATAGCTGATTTATTATTTCATTAATTTCAGAACAACTGTAATTGACAAAAAATATGACAAATTGATAACTGACATGAGAAAAGCGGTCGACTATGGTCTACGCAACTGGTGTCCTTCAGAATACAGATGCAAACGAGAAAGTGTGGAAAAATTTCTTCGGGCTACGTGATTTACATCGGACCATACTTTATTTATCTTAAACCGATGTTAGGAACTACAAAATTTTAAGGATGTCTCTTCAAAACTAAAATGAGCTAGTGGCATTTTAAAGTCATTCTTACATCCTGTGTGACAGTAAAAAAATGAAACTATTTCTATGATTCAGAGTTGAAAGACTCGAAAATATGCTTTTTGCGAGATATATTTACATTGATATACTTCACAACTTTTTATAGGAAATCGTTTTCGATCATGAATAATAGTAGTGAAAAATAATTGATAGATTTTAGATAAAGCCAAATAAGTACATTCAAAATATTCCACCGCTATATAACAGTTTCCTACAACTGGTATCGTGTAATATTAATTTATAAATCCTTTTTAATCGCCGAGTTTTCTCAAGGAAGATTCACAGAAAGCAAAAATACTCATAAGTAA
>JABFOV010005121.1:0-12610 GCA_022817685.1 Aradophagus sp. ZL-2020
CCCAGAACGAGCTTTCATATCTATAGTTATTCGTGAGCACTTCTCTATACATACTCATCTGTTGGTTGTTGTGTTTTTCTTTTTTTTGTACTTTCAACTAATCAACGACCCACCCTCCATAACGAGATTATATACAAGTTTGGATGTATTTAATAAATATAGACTAAATATTTATATAATTATATTATTATTTTTATTTTTTATTTAATATTTTTTTTTTTTTTTTTTTTTTTTTTTTTTTTTTTTTTTTATTCAAAGATCTCCACATAAAATAAATTCTTTATTCATTAAATGTGGTTTTTCACGTACTCGCGAAATCATTTTTTAATCAGATGCTTATTTATACAAGTAACTGAATGATTTTTATAATAAAAGGAATTTACTTATTATGAGATTAATTCAATAGTTATAAACTGAATTTTTAATCTTTTTTGTAATTGCAGATAGGAATTCCCAAAACAAAGATCATTGTAAGAAACCCGTCAGACCGAGATCCCCAAGCTGGTCCGCCGAATCTGAAATGTCAAACTTTCCGATTAATGAGACGCGTGCATTAATCAAAGCCATGAAAAAGTATTATCCATTTACCGAATCACCTATGAAGGACAAGAACAAAAACCGACACAGCGCGGTGCAAGGCGATCTTTTAAATCGCTTGAAACGAAGTTATTCAGAGAACCGGAACGCCGAAGAAAGTAACTTTAAGGTGAATTGAATTATTTCACTGCGGAATAATGAATTGATAAAAGCGTAAGAATCGTTCAATAAAATTGTTTGCTTCCACGTAAAACTGCCACTGAAAATTAGGTTTATAACGCTTTATATAACGTTTATTAACGCTTTTATTTTAATTGAAAATATATATATTTTCGTAAATTTCGTAAATTTCGTAAATTTCGTAAAAATTATAAATCTGAAACTTTTTTTAAATATCGTATTTCATTAAGTAAAATAAAAAATAGAAAGATATATTTTCTGAAGAAAGTATAATTTATATTTTAAAACATAAAAATTTTGTATTACAAAATAATTAGATTTTCAGTTCACGTTAAATTAAAGTCTCATTTTACATTTAGTATAACGATTCATAATTACACTGAGAGAAATATCAAACAAATCATAATCGAATTATGGAAATGACAATGAATTTCAAATAATTACGAGGTGTATTGCGTGAAACAAAATAGGTCTTTCATTAACGCCGCAAATTTTTCATATATGACACGTACAGAGAAGTTTGTGGTAAATCGCAACCGATTCATATTTTGTCATGTGCTCAATCTCAAAATTTATGGCCTACAGCGTATTAAAAAAGTTTATTTTTATTATTTTTTAACTACTTCTGCTTTGGTTATAAAAAGTGTAATAAAATTATTCAGTTTACGAACGATACATCAAATACTTTGGCGTATTTTTATTTCTTACTTCGTTTCGAGTGAAATATTTTGTAATTAATTGAATGCATTCAAATTATTTATAATTTAATTTAAACTAATGAAGATCGTTTGTAAAGAGGAGCATTTATTACAATGTAATTTATTACATCGAGTAAATGTATTTAAAGTTATCATATTATTGACTTTTGTTCAGTATATTCTAAATGATTTAAAAGTAGAAAGTAGTATTTTCAATAAATTGTAATAATTATTGATTTGTACTTAACCTTTTTCAAGTACTCATTTCGACAATAAAAAAAGAAGTCTCGTGCAAACTATTAATTCAAGGGACTTGGTAGATTTAAACAACTTTTTACAATGCAAAAAGTAGGTTAAAAATACTAAATTTTATACTTTAGAACATAATACGTGACATCTTTTCCAAAGACCACATTTTATAAGTTTATACAAAAAAAGTTGTCATCGCAGCCATAATTAAACTATTATTTAGTAATAAAATACCGATAAATTGTTCTCCAGTATACAAATCTAGTTTTTCAGCACCCCAACGTATTTGTCTTTTTTCTTAACTACAAAAATCAGTCAAATGTATCACGTTTCTTTTAATTCCTATTTACATTTCTTATCGAAATGATCAAAAACTGTTTTTGTCTCAACTAACCACTTCTTATGTTCTCAATTAGGTATGAATTAACGATCCTTTGTAGCTTTAACTTACAGCAATGAAAAGTGGTCACAAACAAACAGTGTATCACAGTCAAGCGTCTTAATCCGTCACGCATTATCTACATCAGCACAACACAACATTAAAGTCATTCACGATTGAGATAGTAATCTCCAGAAACTCTAATAAACGTGCACAACTCTTCTACTCCGTGTATCAATTAGCCAGGACAAAATGAAGCAAAAGAAACTGTTTCCCTTTTCCTGTTACAGGCTCGCTGGTGGCAGCCGTTAAAAGCAGGTCGTGCGAGATCGTGTGACCCGAGGCAGCGAAAAGTTCACGATAACTCGATCATAATGCAACCCTTTGGATGCAGCGCCAGTCAAAACATTAAGCGCGGATCGCGCTTGGGGAATTGCAACGACCGCTGCGCTCGCGCCGAAGGCAATTGTAGACACACGTTGAAGAAAAATAGACCAGCCTTTAATGACAACTCTAGTAATATAAAACATATAGATAGACATAAAAAGTTCAAAGTGTTATTAACATTTGCAATAATTACAAATTAAAAAATATTTAAAAAAATATTTGGTTGATTTATTAAAATCATATGGTTCAAGTTACGTATAATAAATAACCCGCGTAAAGAACAATTTTTGCATGTCACCGCATGTTGTTAATTCAACCAAATATTAGTGAAAGTAAATATCATCAAAAGTAATGTTGTCCAAGTATCCTTCAGAAATATGGAATGGTGGTATTTATGTAGTGTTTCAATAAAGCAAAATGCATTGGATTCAATTTTAAAAATTTTATGAATAATTCTTTCAGGAGCACCACGTTCTGACAGTCGTAAAACGCGTGTATTTTCCGTTCGTCCAAAACACCGTTGCGCGGATGAAGAGATTGAATGTTCTCTCTCGGACGAAACTTCATCAACCTACATCATCGTTAGTACCGACGAGGAGACCAGTTCAAGCGACGGTTACAGTTCCAGAAGTTCACTTAAAAAATACTTTCGGCGACTTTTACGCGAACATGAAATGTTGATGAATTATATGAAAACGAAAGATGGCTATTGTGGCTGCAAAGCTTGCCGGAACCTAAACTTGTTGCGCAAATGTCGGACCGGCTACTTTGCCTCTGAATCAGAATGCGGAGCGAAGAAGGTCAGGGAGAAAGGTTATCCAACGGTGGATTGCAGTAAAAGGGTGAACGCAAGATCAAGAAGATTTAGCCGTCGGAACGGGTCACCTGAAAGGTGTTTGGATCAACCTACGCGCTGCTACACAAACGACTGTCGGTTGTCGTCATCTGACGAATCGTCCTCGTGTTTCGTTGCAAGCCATTGCGTTGCGCCGTTTTGCAACTGCTGCGACATTTATGACCCGGTAGCAGCTGTCGAAGTGCCCAGAGGTGGTAATCCACGAGGTGGTAATAATCGTAAGGATGGACGAATCGCCATTTGCTCTAGGTGTTCGCTTGAGGGCTTTCGTAGGAACCAGCGAAACGAATGGGAAATGAAACGAAACAAGCGAGGTTCTAGGGATAAAGATCGCCGTTTGTTGGTGGGATGTGGCATGAAAAAAGGATTTTATTGTAAGTGTGATTCTTTTCTTAAGAGTATTTGATTAAAAAAATTATTATGTTTTACTTAACAATACGTTTTACTTAGAGATGTCCTGCACAGAGAATTCCTAACACTACTGAGTAGTTTTATAAGACACTACTGAATAGTGTCGAAGATGACTGAATATCGTAACCTCTAAAGATAAAAGAAATTTTTATTTCTCTTATCCTTGTTTATCTTTAGAGGTTATGATTTTCTGTCATCTTCGACACTACTCAGTAGTGTCTTATGAAACTACTCAGTAGTGTTAGGAATTCTCCGTGTGATAGTATATTGGAAAAAGATGTTATTTTTTATTCTTGATAAAAGTAGATGTTTTGAAAATAGATTGACAAAATAACGATTTTACATCAATAAATTTAGAACTTTCAGGTTTGATTTATTTTTTATTTTTTCTTAAAGTAAAAAAATCAAATTTTTGAATTTTTCAAAAATGCATGCATCAAAACAATATTATTGTTTCATAAAAATATATGTCACATCTAATGTTCAAGATTTCTCAAAGTTTAAATTGCGTGGCAGTTTTCATGCAAAACACTTTATTCACATAAAAGCCCTGAATGTTTGTTTCACAAAATGCATTTATTTTGTATGAAATTATTTTGTTTAGTAATCTATTTTTCATTATATTTAACAAATATTCGACAGTATCAAACCATTAGCGTAGCAAATTATGCCACTTGTATAATATTTTTGTTTTCTTAAAACATAATTTTTTTTGATAATAAATAGCCTTATTATTACAGTCATTTAAATGTTGTGTTGTCATTGATAGAATGATTTCGACGCGGAGCTAAGATGTGAGACTGGCTAAATCAAAAACTTCACCAAAACGACAGTCCAGAAGGAACTACAGAGCAAGTTTGATGGATTGACATCAGGAAAAGTAAGTGCATAATAAAATGGAAGGCTATTGATTTTTGATGGCATTGTATTGAAAGTCAAATCGTTTCCCTTAAATGAATTCGACTTTGTGAATAAACTTTTAACTTTTTATCGATTGACTTATTTTCTGAATTGAGCAAACAATAATGAAAATATTATGGTATTACTATGGTACCACAGAGAATTTACAATTTTATTCGTTCAGGTCGTTTCGAAAGAATTTCATTGAACCGTAGTTATAATCATAGATAAAAAGCAAACAATCGCTAATGCATTATCAATTTGTAAACGTTCATTTACAATTAATATCATATAAATTCTATGATGTTTAGTTTTATTGCGCATTCATCACATGTTCGATATTCGTTTCCAATAATACTTACTGTGGGCAAAATGAATAGTGCAATGCAACGCAGTTATTGTGAGAATATGACATCCGCATTTGTAATGTTCGATGTCGTACGTCTACACTTCAATTTTATCATTGTTAAAATACCTGCATTAAAAGGCGAATCGTAATAAAAAAAATTGCTCTAGAACTTTTATAGTAACAACTTTGGCTTCAAAACAAAAACTCTTTCATATTCATCCGATAACAATTGCTTGTCAGCATAATTTATATCAGTAACAACTGTTTCAACAGTTGTCGCAACCAATAAAAAAAGTGCATCTTTCACGTTTCAGTTTCTCATAAAAACTGAAAAAAACGTGAAATGGTATACGATAAGGCATTTAAATAATTCGTGAGAATCGACAGAAAAGAAGACCTAATGTTATTCGTTTTTTGCATCGTACAATCTCACAAACAGATTGTATATAAATACATAATAATGTCGTATAAGTAATTTTAATTAACGTGAAATATTTCACTAATTTTTTGTTTTGTGATGAATTCTATTGGGATTGACAACTTTTTATAGCGCCATTAATATAATTATGTTTATGATAAGGAACCCCAAAACGTATTTGTATATGCAAATATATAAAAGGGATTTCCAAAGTTACCCATATGTTCATTGCGTTTAACATAGAAATATACGTTCGCCTTTCAAATATTTCATTGATCTCCATTAAGATAGAACAACCCCCCCGGAGCGGCTATCACCTTTTAAAAATGTATGAAATGATATTCATTTTTCTCGGCCTACTGAATTTTAAATAACTTTTTTTTTATTAATAATCGAATTAATTTACGATTCAACCAAATCCCGGTACGTGCAACTTCGCAGACGTGTAATAAAAGTTACACGAGACGTTAATTTTCAATTTTAAATTCCAGCTTTGATTTCACCGACATTTCTTTACAAATGTTTCGACCGATAAATTACTTTACATTTTTAACGCTACAT
Organism: Aradophagus sp. ZL-2020; assembly: GCA_022817685.1. Taxonomy (NCBI): domain Eukaryota; kingdom Metazoa; phylum Arthropoda; class Insecta; order Hymenoptera; family Scelionidae; genus Aradophagus; species Aradophagus sp. ZL-2020. Next base: position 5,926 of record JABFOV010005121.1, read on the forward strand.
AAATTTAACAGGCGAAACCAAAAGAAAATTATTCATGCGTTATCAAGAACTTTTAGAAACTTGCTGCAAACTTTGCTAACATTATTTGATCGAAGTTTCTCGGATCAATTAAATTATTGTGTAAACAATCCATTTAAAATAGCTGTCGCTGAAGAGTTGATTACATGTGAAATTGATTGAGCAAACGGATTTCCTAACGAAAATCGCACGCGAAACAAAGCTTTGAAAGTTTGCCCGTCGCGTAAAAGTCCAACGAAATTTAGTCGTGCAAAGAACGCGACGACGAAACACGGCGGATATGAATAGCTTATAGAGCGCAGCGGCTGCTCATTTTGCGCGCAAACTTTGCATTTTATCTTCATCAGTACACAAAAAAAGATAATCCCTTGGTGTAAGTACAAGATGAAATCATTAGAATGAATGTCAATGAATGTCGTAAATAACTGCAGTATTTCCGCGGTGCGAATTAGTCGCTATTATTTGAGGAGAGAGAAACGCCGTTTGATTTGAAAATTAGAATCCCCCCGTCTGATTTGAAATTCAATTTATTCCGCAATAACGTGGACCTTAATTCGTTAGCGTTTCCGAGCGAATTTCCTTTTTTTTTTCACAACTTCGTTTTTATTTTCAAAAGTCAAACGGACCTTCGGATCGTTGGTACGCGACGTTCAAGAATTAATGACTTTGTAAACGCAACGAAACGTAACTGCGATACAGCTTTTATTGGCCATTCATTGCGGGCCGCAAAATTTAGGCAAATTTGTTTGTGTTTTACGGCGATTGCCGTGACGTTAAAGATGGTAATACGTGCCTCCCTCGACAGTCGAAAGATCCGTCGGTCGTCGTTACTGGTGGCTTAATTCATCACCTGTTAAAGCGATAACTTTGCGCATTGCCTTGTTTTATGACTCGTCATTAATCCGCTGCCAACGAGGCCCACGCGTTTGTCATTCGCTTAAAAAAGCGCGAGTGAAAAAGCACTTTGGTGATCTCGAACGAAAGAAACTTCGGAGACAGTTTAGTCGTGATTATTACGCTAGTGTGATGAACATTCTGTTTAATTAATGTCACGGAAATTTGTTATTGCGGCGGAGTTTGTAACGTGATGTAAATTACGGAATTGCAAGGTCGAGGGGAAATAAACGAGGAAGAAAAAATTGTATCTGCAAATACGATTAATATTGATATAATCGGTTTTGATGGTTCAAATGTAGATCGGTATTAGTGAAAGTGTATCAAATAAACTTGTGTTACATTTTGTTCTTACTCATCATATATTTTGAGAATTGTAGTAAATGAAAAACATAGTTATTGGATCAAGTCTTTTGATCATAAAATGTTAAACTTAACTTAAAACCTTCGAATCGGTATTTCAATTATAAATTAATTTTTTTTTTCGATTAATTTTTAGTAGAATGTCAACGAGTTAGTAAAAAAGATATACAATTCAATAGAATCGGCGTAATTTTACATAAAATTTCTCGTACAAAATCGCTTCTATCAGCTTCTTTTCTAAATTGTTTTGTCTTTTGATCTTGCTGAAATATTGTTATTCTATATAAATATATTCATTTTTGTTATAATTTTTGTCGCATTTCAGATATTGAACATATAAGTAACAGTGTAGTCCAATAAACAAAGAAAACTGTGATAAAGAAAAGGCATTCATTAAAAGAAAAGCAAATCAGAAACTTGCTCAACTTTGTTTAAGAGCAAAAGTATAAATTTGCCCGACACTAATTTTAAGTTATGAATCTTGAAAACTATTAAATTGTATGAAATACAAAATGAGTTGCGGCTGTTATATTCGTTTGAGTTATGTAATATTTTATAGAGTCGACTGGAAAATTGTAGCATCACTTATTTTTGGCGAAAGATTACCAATTTTTAAATTGTCGTAAAATTTTTAGCGTCGAAAGAGAAAGTACATAAAGAAAGTCATAAATAATATATTTTTCATGTTGATCACTAAGAAAAAAGATTTAGACATTTCAAATATACATTAAACAAAAAGTTACAGTTACAACTACTTAAAGTTTTAATAAATAATGAAGTAAATTCGTAGAAGCCACAAAACGTCGCAGTTAAAAATCGTGTGTTAATCGAGGTAAATTAATTATCGCACTGTCCGTGATGACGACTCTTATGTTATTTAGTCACGGAACAAACATGTCCCGACACTCAAGACATTGACGTCTTGAATGTAACAGGCAAAATTTAAGCTTGCAGCTAGTTGTCCGTTGCGCTAAGAGAGCGAAAATAAAAGCTTGAACACTTGACCCTTTTTTGAATAATTAAGCTCTTGAGTCGCATTTTTGTACGCGAAACAATTAACTGTCTTTTCACGCGTAATAAATTTCAAAAATAAACTACTTCTCTTCTATCTGCGCAATCTCCTTTTCTTGCCTCTGCTATTGGCTTACATCGTTATTTTAATTACAACAATTAAAAATGTTTCTGGTACTTGAACATTGCAAATAAAATTGAAAAAGCGTTAGGCGTTTAAAACTAGTGATAACGCACAACGCGAAACGAAAGTGCTGACATTATTTCTATAATGAAATTCATTGTTTCCACTATGGAAAATGAGCAATAATTTTTTTGCCAATATATTTAAATGAGACGCGACGTTCATCGCGTTACATTTTTCGACATCGCCCTCGACTTAAGTGTTGTAACACTTCAATTTCAATTTATTAAACGAGCAATCGCGTTACGCATCAAATTCAATTCTCAGAGAAGAATAGCAGAGGTCATTTCTGAACGTTCAGATTGTCTTAATTTTAATCATTCAAAACCAAATGATAACATTTACGTCACTTTTAACACAGAAACGCTTGTTTCATTTTAAAACATTTTTGATGTATGAGACACTTAAAATGTTTTATTTCGTTTAAATTTAAGACCTTTGTTTTTAAAATGATAATTACTCTTTAAATTGTACAGTCGCAAAATGCGATGTTTATCCATACATTTACTACTTAAATTAATAAATCTTTTGCCCATTTCGTCAATTACACCGAGAAAATAATATTGCACTGTACACGTTGAATTTATTTCGATGTAAATAAAATATACCGCCCAACTTAACCTGCATCAAAATTTCAATAATTTTGCAAATAAAAATAAATTACTCAACTTCGTCCCGTGACCAAATTTCACCCAGTTAAATAATTAACCCATCGTTATTTTAATTAATCGCAATTTACAGACTCTTTTCACAAAAAAATTCCTTCGGTTATTCAGTTGGCGAACCACTTGACTTCCATTATTTATAGCCCAGCCTTTATCAATGATGATCGAAATGCTATATAATTAAAGCCGACCTGAAAATAAACATAATACGCAAACAATAGTCGATATCGGAACCGAAGTATTGTGGGCAGATTTACTATAATCGACGGTATAAAGAGAATAAAAAGAAAAAAGGAAAACGGAGTCAAACAAACAAAAGAACGACGTCGAATCGTGTACCGTGAATTGTATCTCAAAGACGTTGAAATGTCATTGCGGCATTGCGTTCTCGCCGAGCGACGCGCTCGAAACCAATCGACATTGATCGCGAAGCAAATCAGCGGCCTGTGAATCCGCCGCCGCGGCGTTTCCTAATTAACGAAACGCGACCACATGCGGGCTCGGTTTTCATGCTAATCGAACGCACGAAAAGAAAGGCGGCGCGTTGTCACTCGCGCGATCGATCGCTCGTCAATGCGGCGGCTAATTTTTTATAGAATCGACGTCATCGCTTTTTAGAATCGTTCATCTGGCAACAATTGATTATACGTGTAGCAACACATAATGCCGTTATCGAGCGCTCCAGTTGCCGCGACATCTTGGCAAGACAGGTGAAGATGTCACTTTGGCATAAATAAGACGACCTTTTGTCTTTTGTTAAGTCGGCGAAATCGTAACAGATAACGCGAAACAATTTGCAACGTCGAACAACCGGTCGATGAAGCTCGCGTTGTGGCAAGTTTTTAATTGGTATTCGCGGCGGCGGCAAATTCAACGAACCGCGCGGTAATTTTTTCGCCAATCAAATCTGACCGCCAGTTTAGCCTGTCTTGGAAGAAACTCGCGCGTCAGTTTTAATAGCTTTCGAAACGTGCAATCAGCGATCTTGTTAACGAATTTTCGGCTTGTTTCTGCCACGTTTTGCTTTAAGTGGCAAAGGCTGTTCATTACGCCGCGTTGTTAAGTTAATAAAATTCGGGTCCCGTTGAATTGAGAGGGATGGAATTTTATTTGAATGAAGCTTTGTTAATTAGGAGGATAATTTAATGAAGGGAATGAAATTGAAGGAGATGAGCTGAATATGTTTTTATGTGTTTTGCAGGGTGAAACCATTTTTACTTTGAAACAGTTTTAAAGTGAATGTAAAAAATGTCAGTGCTATGTATTTGATAATGTTGATTCAACGTCGGAAAGTTAATATCAATGTAAATGTTGGCCTGAAAATGTATATTTTACATGATAGTTAAGATATATAATGTTTTATATAATAATTTTATATAATAATGTAATGTTTATTTTACATGATAATTAATAGTGAAAATCTTTTCCCATATTAATGAATTGCAATGACTCACTTATGAAAAAATTTTTTGATCGAAGAAAAAGCTGTTTTTGTTGAACATTTTTCATTAACGAGGAGAGATTTTATTTTAACAGAAATGTCTATCTTTGTTAAAACATTTTCGTGAAACTTTGTTCCTAATATCGTTTTTATTTATTTATTTTTTTTTTTATATTATGGATCAATAATTTGCGTGAAGAAACGTTAATTTGTTAATTAACAAATTATCTGATTGAATCAAGATGTTTCTTAAGATGTTTCGAATATGTGCTCGGAATTGAATTATTTGCACGTGACGTGATTTTGATCGGTAAATTTATTTTATCGACGTGACATCGAAAAAATCGGCTTTGCGTGAAAAAAATGTGCCGGTATCAGGCGAAAATTCAAATAACTCGTAAATCTTCGCTCGATATTGTAGGGAAGAAGACACAAGTACCTTTCAATCGGTAAAATATTCATGACGGCTGGAAAGAAAGGTTTTTGATTTGTTTAGTCCCTCCTTGCAATATACAATGAACATGTCTCGTATTTTTACAATTATTCCTAAACTCGAGAGGTTAAGAAATCGAAAAAAGTTAATGTTTAATGTCAAGACAAGAGCAAATAAATAAATTTCACGCGACAAACTTTATAAAGTTATACTTTAACAATAAATTTTGCAATTTTTTATTTATTTAAATCTTTTTGAACCATATATGTACAAAATTATTATTAATTTTCATTTTTCTTTATTTATGCAAATGTTGACTACCATGTGTTTGAATTGTTTAATGCGTAATCTTTTACACAATATATTAATATACTTCTATACACGTGAATCTAATTTTTTTATAAAGTTGTATATTTAAAATATTAAAAAATTTGTTTTAACTAAAATCAAGTGTTAAGCTAGCAGCCAGCGTCCTATTACCATGGAATTAAATACTAGTTAGAGGCAAAACGAGAAAACTTATCTGCTTAGTCCCATTACCATTTAAGTGGCTTGAAAATTGTATTTACTCGAACCACTTCTATGGACACGGTACTTCTTTTACATGATGAAATTGTCCATTTTCCAATCATTACTTGACCTTTGACTTCAAAGCGAACATTAATTTCAAAATGTTGATACATCATGTAATTAAATCACATATCCATTACCACAGTCAGTTATTTTTATTTTATTTTTCGTATTCGTTCCTTTATTCTTCTTTCTGTTACAAGTAATTAAATAAATTAAAAAGAGATATTAAAAAGAAATTTTTAAGAAAAATAGTACGTATCAAAGACGTGGAATACATTTTTTCCTTTTAATATATAATATTTGCGATTGCAAGTCACTGCAACGCACTTCAACTTTTCTGCATTGAAATCTCCTAAAATAAGTTTATACGATCGATTGTAACTTTTAACTGACGCAATACGTAGTTTATTTTGTCGAAACAAGACAAAAAAGAACAAATACTGTTATTGTGTTATTGTAACCGCGCGAAATTGAATATACAAACATGAATAGAACATTGTTTAAATTTTGAAGGTTGTTTATTTTTTCGTCGGCTATTTAACAGCCCTTTCGAGAAGTTGCATTTAATATGCAATCATACGCCTCTGCAAGTCAAATTAAAAATCAGTTTGTATTACAGAAGAACATTTCTTGCTGCGTTCGATTTCAATTGCAAAATTGTGTTGTTTCGTTTTAACCCCGGTGATAAAAAGTTTCTTAATTTCGGTAAAAGTTTCGTATAAATTATAGAGTAAAAGAGAAAGTAGCATAATTCTTTACACTTTAATGCGAAATATTATTTTTTCACTTAAGTTTTATCACCGTATGGTTCATACTGCTTAAAGTTCCCTGAAAAAAAAGTGGTCTTGCTCGGACTCCAAAATAAATAAATATTTTCCACCGCATTTTTCACGGCGATTTATTCAACATATGATTAAATTCTAAAAAAGTAAAAAATCCTCATCTTAAGGATGTTTTTGAATCATGTAAGTTTATTGTTGCAACTAATAATTAATTATTCATTCAATTAGAAGCGAAGAACATTATAAGAAACATTTGCTGAAGTGATTAGTGATGGAAAATTAAATAAATAAATTTGGTAAACAATTTTTTAACGCACACCC
>JABFOV010005122.1:0-12610 GCA_022817685.1 Aradophagus sp. ZL-2020
AAATCTCAAATTTTCCAAAAGTTGAAGCTTCAACTCAACCCCTTTTTCCAATGCTCAAGAAGTTCCAAAATATGTAACATAATAAATTAAATAAAATGATTAGTAAATAATATAGACAAATATGGTCTTCGAGAATTTGATTCTTTTGGCAACTCAAAATTTAAAATTCCAAACCGAAAATTCCAACGGAAATTGGAACATGGCAAAATGCCATGTTACAAGTTTAAAATTTATAATTGTGGTACATAACCTATAATTGAAATTTATAACCTATAAATGTAATATACATAATGTATAACCTACAATATAGGTTACGTATAAATAAATATAAATGAATATATAAATGTATACATTTATGTATTCATTATATTTATTATACACATATACACATATATACAAATATATAATTATATATCCTATAATATTTTACAATTTATAACCTATTTCACGAAATTTTTTTTCGAAACGAAACTTTAATTTTGGTCGCTGAAAATACCTGAACTTTACTTCGTGTTCAAAAAAAAAAAAAAAAAAAAAAAGAACTTTCGGGGAACGAAGAAATCGATAGCTAATTCTAATGAATTCTTGAAAAGTCGACGGAAAATTGGCGCGTAAATAAGTAATTATTCGCGAGCACGCGACTTAAGAGCCGACGCGAGACGGAAAAAACGCCGAAACGTAAACTCGTCGTTTAAAGCGACGGTGCATTATTTACCGCGAACCGGGTCAATAGCGGTTCGACAATTGCCGATGAAAATGGCTCGAGCGAACGTGTATAATTTTATCCGACAATAGTCGTTGCCGCAGAAACAAACGGCTCTTCCTTTGTTTGGCCGGCTTTGATTGATTCCCGACAATAAACGCAAACCCGGGACACAAGCGACACTTTTATTTTCGATTGCCAAATTGAACGCACCCGCCGCGTTCCTTTCGAAAATCAACATCATTTGTCTATACCTTCCGTTTTTTTTTTTTTTTTCTTTTTGTCATGATTATAATTACCGCATTGAGTCTTTGAGTCCAATTGTTTATCTGTTTTGCAGTTTATTTTGCGAATTAGCGGCGTTTGTTGCCGTTTTGGCTGGTTGTAACTAATTTGGAATTTTTTTATTTCTTTTAGGTTAACTGTTTTTGATCATAAAATATCGAAAATATCGAGATAATAAAATGGCGATTGAATTTTTTCTATTAAATTTGTGTAAGTAAACAGCAAAATTTTCATGTATTTTGAATAAAAAATTCAAAATGTCCAACCCCTATCTTCCCCCCCCCCCCCAGTTGGAGAAAAAACGTCAATAGTTTTGCTTTAAAATTTGTTTCGTTGACATACAAAGATTTTGCGGAAATCATTAATATTAAGAGAATATAACAAGGGACGGAATTAAGGATCGAGTAGCCCATCTGTCTCATTTTTTCTATGCCCATTCATCTTGTGATTTCCTTTTTATCCATAATCGCTGTAAAACTCGTTCGAACAATAACGCGAAAGTTCGTTCGAATGAAATTTATGTGCCGAAGTTTCGTGTACAAGTCGCATTGGAGACGCGTATCCACCGGCCGTGCGTCATCGCACCTGACTCGCGACAACTTTTGCCGCCGAGATCTCCCGCGAGGCCATCTTGTATTCATTGGATCAACATATTACGTCGTTAGGTAAACTTTTTCCCAAAGCCTGCCGTCAATAAAGCGCAGAAAACTTGTAACAATCTTTAACGTTTCGATCTTTAACGTTTGTGGTGGGGATTGAGTGGATTCCGCGCCATGCGATGCGCGCGCAGCTATTCGGGCGGGAAATTCAAATGCTACTTGGTACACAAAGACATTCGGACAACACAAAGGCGCGAATGGACCGGAAAAAATTTGTTTTAATATTGATGATTACAAAAAACAAATTGACGATGTCAAAAGTTGTTTTCGTATACCGTGATATCCAATACGCGCGGAATTTTTACGGCGGGAAATTCAAATTCTGCTTGGCACGCAAAGACGTTCGGACAATATTTCGGCGTAAATAGATTAAAACAATAGTTTTACTTATGATGTTAAAAATACTGAACCTTTGACGTTACGCGCTTTCGATGCGCGCGCATTAATTCGGGCTGGAAATTTAAATGTAATTTAGCGAACAACTGCATGAAAACGTATAAAAATATTGTTTCAAATTAAATGAGATTGTGGACATTTTTTCGCTGGTGAGAATTTTGAATCTGATTTAGTTGCAACTAATGTCAGTTTATTAACCCAACATTCAATTAAGTAGTCAATATGAATCGTGTTTTCACAAGAGCAACTTTGACGTTGTTCTGCTAATGGAAACCTAAAGAATTTTCGCCTATCCGGTCAAAATTGCACTATTGCGCTGTAGTCGTCAATAAACCACGGAAAATTCATTGGAATCTAATGAATCTCTTCTCTTTTGATGGCAATTAATTATACAATTAAAATGCGACCTAATTATTGCATCGCTAAAATATCCGCGCAACCGTACATAAGTAAATTACATTATCATAACGCTGATGCTCTATGCATTTTCAATTATTTTATATCGATTCGTCATCAATCGCCGCGATTAACTTTTAATCGCTCCAACGATGCCGACCTTTTTTCCGCCGCTAACGCGACTAATACGTTAAACGATCCCAAATACGGTATTACACCCCACTCCCCCCACCCCTCCACTCCTTCCGCCAACCTCGGGCGAATAATTTTGCCGTTGATTTCGTTAAGTTTCTAATACGCGATTCCGTCGTTGTCCCATAATGAGCTGTGTTTATTTACATTCAAATTACGTTCAGCATTTAGATAAATGCACTCGCGCGGGAAATTCAAAATTCTTTGAATATTCTTTATTTTATTCAGCTGACAGTCGATACAAAATCATAACAATTATTTCAAAATGTACTGAAATTTTGACAATTTTTTAATCTTGAATTACAAGTAATTTTTTTTTATTCCAATAATTAATTAATTAATGAACGTATATTGAGGGAATGTAAACATCATGGTAGATATTGAATTAATCGATATGTATATAAAAAAAAAAGTTTTTTCAAGATGCTGGAAATCTGTGAATTTCGTACGATGTCCTGACTAATAATCGAAAGCACGTTTTTCCAGAAACTTGGCGGCAAGTTTACTTTTCATTAAATAGTCGAGGCAAACCATATGAGACCATTACCGCAAGCCAGCGCGTAAAGTATGTTCAGCTACAATTAATACTGTATCATCAAAATTCGGTCTAATTATTACGAAATAAATCACGTTATAATAACCTGTATTCAACCATTAGGGAACTGTTTGTTACAGTTATCTCGGCGCGCTATTAGTCTCGTTATTGAAACTATTACACCTTCTCAAACTTGAAACATCATTACTTTATAGTTTCGCTCCCCGTCGTTAACTTTTCCGTATTTTCGCAAAATTTTCATTCCTTTTTGGCACACCAATATTCCAAACATGAAGAAAAAATTAGTAATATAAAATTTGTGATGTATGTAGAAATTTACTATTTTCAATTTTATCTTCATTACTCATCACTTAATTAATTGAAATTAATGTATAATATATATAGTAGATAATAGAATAATATATATATATATATTTTCATATCTATAATAATATAAAAGTAATATACAATGTAATTTCAGTATTAAATATTATAATAAATAAAAATAAATAAAAAAAATATATTTCAAATGAATTGAATTTTTCTCTTAATCGCTTAAATTTTAGCTGATAAATTTTGAAAATTTTTATAAAATTTTAAAATGTTATCGTCACTTTTACAAAAATGAAATCTAGATGTGTATGATTTGTTTGAAATAATATTATTGTGAGTTTCTTTTCGCGTTTTCTTAGGTTTTAAATCCTTTTCCCGCATTTTCCTTATGGATTTTCTCTGACCCCCCTCCCCTCCCGAGTTTTTGCTCCCTCAAAGACGCGAACAAATCCAGAAAGGAAACCGTATTATGGACCTAAAAATAGTCGACAATTTCCGCCTTAATTCAAAGCCATAAGCTACGGTATCTTAATAATTCCGTCTTTGCTCGCATGAAAAGTTGGACTTTACGATTCGAATTTTTTAATTAAAAGCCGTAATCTTGCCCTGGTGAAAGTTCGCCCCATTCAAGCGACAAACTTCGGCTTCGAACTTTGTATCATCCGGGTCGTCATTTGTTTCGTTTGAGCGTAAAGGGATGAGCGACCGGCGACACAAAAAAACGGGCGAGGGAACAAAGGGAAAATGGAGGTTTTACGAGTCAATGGTAGAATTCGGCAAACACTTTGCTAAATGACGACAAAGGCCGCATTAACGGGAGACCATTTTTCTTCGTTATTAAAAGTTATTCCGCGATTAAAGTAGAAACGTGGTTTGGGTATGATTAGTAGAAAATTTTTTCGAGGTATAAAAATCAGGGAGGAAAAATATCCCTGAAACTATAAGTCAGGAAAAAAAATCACTAAAGTTAGGAGAAAATATACCCTCAAGTCATGAATCGGGATCTAAAAATACCCTTCGATGCTGAAATTCCCAGGAGAAAATTAAGGGAGAAATTAGCTGGGGGAAAATGTCCTCTAGGTATAAAAATCGGGGGGGGAGGGGGAATATCCCTGAATGTATGAGTCAGGAAAAAAATCACTAAACCTAGAAATTGAGAGAAAACTTGGGGGAAAGTACACCCTTAATTCATGAATCAGGATGAAAATTCCCTAAACCTAAAAATATTTTTCGATTTTGAAATTCTAGGGGAAAATTAAGAGAAGAGGTAAGAAAAAAATTCTCTGACTTCATAAAAATTCCCTGAATCCTAAAATCGCAGTAAAATATTTTTTTTTTTTTTTTTGGTCTTAAACCTTTCCTTTAAACGAAAATACAGTTTTTTATAACTTCTAAATTTCACTTGACAATTATAAGACGTTGCGGAAGTATTTAATTTAGAAGGATGACAACTTCCAAGCCTCTAGTTTTGGTTGCACATAAATTTGAATGAAAAGTAGAAGAGGATTGTGTTGCGGTAATTGCATTTCAATTTTTTCCCCTCCTGTCAGAGTCGCTGGATTGAATATCTGTTGAGAACCAGTAACCAAGGCTAACGAACAATCGGGATTGCAAGTACACAATTGATTCCCCCGAAATCCGAGATGGACGGAATCTATCCCTGGAAGATCACTTTATCCCGATTACCCTGCGATCTTATCGATTTCGTTCGCTGATTAACCATTGCGAGTTCAACGTCCTGCAGTGAGACGGCGAAAATGTTTTAATTGAAATTCAAGGGATGTTGCGGAAACTGATTATATAATTTCGAGCGATTTTCCAATTTTACAGCCAAGTTCGAGACGTTTGTTACTAGATTAGAGTCTTCAATTTACGCACTTCTAACGATTAGATCAGGTTGTAAATGACTTGTTCAAATTTATCGCTTTGGAAAAATCGTATTTTGCAGGACAAAATGATATTTTTAACTATATATGCTTATAATGAAGGAAACTGTTTTTAAGATGGTAAAAAAGATGGAGACAGGGATGTGTAAGGTCTCGATAAATCGTTGATATCGAATGATAATTATATTTTCCAACTAGAATTTATAGTACTTCTCTTTATTGAATAAAACTATTGAAAGAAAGTCGAAACCCCGCATAAAAATTAAGATCTCGATAATGAGTTCGAGATATCAACGAGATTCGAGATCTCGCATGAAAATCGAGTTATCGATTCAATTCGAGATCTCGCATAAAAATCGAGTTATCGAATCGATTTAAGATCTCACTTGTAATCGAAATGTCGCGTATATGTAACACAAATATTCTTTTCCAATCAATTCTGTCCACGTCTGCGCCCCAATTTTGTCTTTTCAATTGTCTTATTCCACATTTAAACGTCAGGGCTCCGTTCTGGCCTTTCATCGCAGCACGAGAATCACTTCATTCTAGGCAGATTACCAGGCGTTAACATCCATTAACATCGCCCAACTTCGGACTTTATTTATGAGCCCACTTTTGTTCGACTCGTTTGTTTCGCCGAACCCGGCCGGGCTCCACCCTTTCCCTTCACTTCCCTATGCTAATCATTTTCAGATGCAATTTAGCTCACTCCCCGGGACCAAATTATTCCCGCGAATTAATACCACAAAGGCAGACATAACTTCGGCCAACTTCTTCGACGAGAAAAAGTAAAGTCTTGTACGGGAAAGGTCCCTTTCTCGTTGGAATTGTGGGAGAAAATACACAAGAATGCTAGAGAAAAGGCTAAAACCCGATGAAAGAGAAGAAGATGAAATGATGAAAACGAAGGGTAAATGGATTAATACAGCCAGAGAGTGAGGAAGACAGACCAACTTGAAGAAGAAGTATAAGAAGGATGGTTAAAAATGGTGAGAGACTGTAACGAAGATGATGAAGGTTAATAAAGAGTTCCAAAGAAGGGGAAGGAATCCGAAAATGGAGGAGATAAAAATTAGGAGAGACAGTTATAAGAAAGGTAAAGATGAACGGGGGACTGAAATAGATGGCGGGCGGAAGACAGAGACAGCTGGATATATACAGCAGGTCGCGTTGGAAGGGTTAAATAGCAGACGGGAATAATTTTACCCACCCGACAAAGTACCGGCTCAGTCGGGCAAAGATTAACTGGCAAGATACCCGTCATTGTCAATTCCCCGGGACGCCTCAACGACCTGGAAAGTGCTGGTCTGGTGAAGTGGCTTCGCGTCTGGGAGGGTCGGCGGAAAAAACGGGACGAGCAGTTTCAGCTCGAGGGTTTTTGAAATTTCAGATTAATTTTGCTTGCGACATTATGGCATTTCGAAGGCAAACTGACGGTGAAAATTGCGGCCGGCCCCGAGGGGATCCGTTCAATGGGATGAAAAAATAAACGAAGAACGGTGTAACCCCAATAACCAAATACCTCTTATCTTTTGCTAATTAACGCGACAAAATGATCCCATTTGTAACGCCTACTTCACAATTAAGTGCTCCTGTGTCTCACCAATTCAATACCCCACTTGTTCGCAGTCTTCAAAAAAGTTTGGTAGACAAGTATCATCGTCTTCGTTTAATTAATGCAACTGACAAGGACAAAAATACCGTTTCTCTCAAATTTTAGCTCTTTCCGTCAGTTCTTCGCCTTTCTTTTGTAAATTCAATCTTTTTTTAACTACTCACGAAAGCTGGCAAGACACGTATCATCCTCTCTTTCTAACTGATTGAACAAACAAGGACAGATGTACCGTTTTTCTTAATTTCCCGTCTGTTTCGCCAGTTCTTTGCTCCCTGTCCTCGCGCACTTCTTAGATACCTCGCAAACTTTTCGCAAACATTGCGGCAAGTTTCGGGGTGGAATTCTATATGCTGGTACTTTAATGACCGAACATCAGCGAGTACTCGACCGCCCCGAAAATGGATTTCCGATCCGATTTCTTCCGGACCGAGTGAAATCGATGACCTCCTGCCGCCTCCTTTCCAAACTCTACCCGACGACAAAGTCGGAAACCGCGAAAGTGGGTTAAGAGCCTGGTCAAAATGGACGCCGAAAAACTGTCGGTGGCCCGCGGGGATGGCTCAGGCCGTAACACTTGATCAAAAATGAAAGGAACTCGCCGCTTCAAAGCGCCGCGTCCAATGCTGGGGTAGGGGAAATAACTCTCCTCGAGACGCGGAGAGGGCGGGTCTCGACAAAGTACTTGAGAAAAGATGGAAATAATACTCTTTCAAAGACCCACGCCGGGGACTGACAGGACTTTGCGAAATATTACAGAGCCGGTGGAAATAACTTTTCCCCGGACTACTTCAACTGGAAACCGATAGTACGCGCCAGCTATTCATGCAACTCCGAAGCGCGATGCTTGCAAACTCTTTCACCCCCCGCCCTTCTCTGACACACACATACACGCCACCCTTTCCAGCCCTTTTGGCGTATCCTTTCCCCTTGCAGTCTACCCCTAATTCCTTTTTTGCTCGACAAATCGATTGCAATGGTAACTGGGTCTGCGAAGGTCAATCAAGGTCAAGTATCGAACCGTCACAGCAAAAAATTTGTTTTTTTAGCTGTATTTTTTGTTTTTATTATCTTCGATCGACAGAACTGAAAGTTTTCAAATGATTCAGAAGTCGAACGAACTTTACGATAAAACTTGTAAATGATTTTGAAACGCTGATGCAAACTTTTTGAGTCGATCGGATTTCACGCCGAAACAGTTGCCAATTATTGTGGATCCATGCCGTGAGTAATGGTTCATAAATTATTCAAATTTCGTGAACAAAGTAATGGCAAAAACGTTAACTTTGTCGAATTGCGAACTTTGATGAAATATAAATCTTACACACAAAATAGTAGCTAGATGTTTTAACTTTTACGCATTATGAAATTTAAATGATTTGAATTTCAAGCCAAAATCCCCCGCAACGCTGATTTTTTAATTTAATGATAAAAATGCGAGAAATTCTTCAAAAACTAGAAATCACAGTGAAAAAAAGTCAATATATCGTCGGTCATCTAACTCCAAGTAAAACGCTACTCGATCGCGATTGTAAATTGATTTTGATTCGTATCATGAGCGACTTAACTTTTAAATTCAATATCCTCGAAAAAATCAGATATATGAACAAGCAAAATTAAATTTGAAGACTCAACAACCGTTATTCTTTTCCCGCCACACTTCTTCAAATGCCGTCCGCGAGAGGGCAGCCCCTACTCTAATTTAAAGCGAGAAATTCGAATAATTATTCAATATTTTCGAGTAAATCATATGTATAAACAAGCAAAACATATTTTATGGACCGTTATTCTTCACCCGCCACACTTTTTCAAATGCCGTCCGCGAGAGGGCAGCACCTACTCCGGTGTAAAGCGGGAAATTTAAATTATCGGTTAAAGAATCACATAAACGAATCGGCCGCGATTATAACGCGCACTCAAGTCGGTAAATTCGATATTACACAGTCAGCTCCCGGGGAATAGTTTGTGTAGTAGTTGAAGATAAGGTACACACATCAAATATTTAGGAAGTAAACGGCAAGATTGTGCTCACCCCTCGACCGAACACTCATAGTGTAATAAGTGGCCGAGATTAACGGCGCCTTAATTATATTATTAATGGTGGAACTTTCGGGCGGGATGTTTTGCCTTCTTTGAAATTCAAAACTTGCTTTGGTCCCGCCGTCGTTTGCCACCTCCAACTTTTTAACCATTATTTACCCGTTAAATAATTCCATTGTGATTTATTCCTCGCAATCTATACCCTCATTTCTCTATTCATTTATTTGTTTATTAATCCACTCGTTCACGTCGAGCGACAGTTTTTGTCAACATTTTCGTTGGCTTTCATTTGCCACACTTTTTCCTTCGGTTTCATTTCCACTTTCATTCATTTTTTTTCTCTCCCGGCAGGCCTTTCTCGTTGTTTTTATACCCCTGTCCAGTTATTTATCAACAATACTGACGTCCGCAGATAGCCTGGAAGTGAAATCAATTTGTATTGTTTCTTATCATTGTGACGGTCCGCTCATGGATTCGGATGTATCGGGAGGATAGATTTATCTTTACAGTTTGTTTCCCAGGGGCGCCGTAAAACACGCGCGCGATGAATTTTTTGCAAGACGCGTGCCACGTAGCTGATCGATCGGGATACTATATTCATTAACCGCCGGATGCTGGGGGATAAAGAAGCATTATTAATATTCCACCGCGTAATTATAGGCCGACGTGCCACAACCATATAATCGGGTCTATTCACTATGGCGAGCCATTTTTGCCGAGGGGAAAAAATTGCCGCGATGGTTTTGTCCGTTTCGCTCGATCGATACCGAGACGTCAATCTCAATTGGCCGTGCAATTAGCTTTCCGTAGGTAACGAAAGTATCGCAAAATATTAAATATACGTGATTATATATACATGTATATATGGTTAATGACATACCCTATTCCCTATTTCTTCTAAAAGAAATTGCAATTTTAAAACCTAGGGAATAAAATCGAACTTTTTCGACCTACCCTAGTATATATATATATGAATACATAATATTTTAAAACAAAGTAGGTACATTTTTTTGAGAAAACAAACCAAAAAAAAGGGTTTGTAAACTTGAAAAAAGAAAATGAGAAGGAAATCAAGTTTGAATTTCGCGGGCAAATTTGTGGAACGAAAAGCGGGAAATTTGAAATCGAATAAAAATAAGAAGTAAAAAGTGGAGTTAAAAAAAAATGAAAACGGAGAGGAGGGGGAAGTGGAAACGTACGGATTTTGCGGGGAAATTCAAACGGAAGTAATAAAATTTAAGCGGGAAAGTTTGAGCTGAATAAATTTGTACGACGAAAGAAGACAAAAAGAAATGGGCTCGAAAAGTTCGCAGGCCCAAAGTTTGCAACGAGACCCCGATGAAAAGGCCAGAATTTTATAGCGCCCTCTGCAACAGACGTAATAAAAAAGTCAAGTTTTTTCAAAAGCGGCTGTTAAAGGTTTAATAAGCCCGTTTCCGCGAATTTCCCGCGTTTAAAGGAGGGGTCAATAACGTCGGGACAAAAAGCGACGGCCGAAATAACGATCGAAATGTAAAAATAATTCGGCGCGCGATCGCGACGAGCCGGTTAGGAGTCATTTGTCAAAGGCGGATGTCGAATGAATGTTGAAATAACGACGACTCGGCTTCTTCGGACTTTTCTTCTGCTACGAACGTTTGTCGAATATTGATGAAAACGCGCGTAATGTGATTTGATTTTCATGCTAACGGACTTTTTTTCGCAGCTTCCTTTCGGCTGTTTCCTTTGACGGGGATTTTTATGGAATTCATGATGATCAGCCTGTATTTCACGAGATTTTTTGACTTTCGCACGTAACTTCTCGGAACAGTTGGATTTGCGTGAACCTTTTACCAAAGGTTATTTTAACGATTCGATTCAAGCTTGCTCCATATCAAATATTATTATTTTAAGATCGTTTTATATCGAAAATGGAAATATTATCATAAAATGCGACCGAACGCTTCTGAACGTTTTTTTGTCGATAAATACGAACTTGGAAAAAATAGATGAAATACAATTCTGTTTTTTATTTTGGGCGCAGTTTTTCAACGAAAGTTGCAAAAACGTTTTGAATAAAGTAAAATATAATTCATTGGATCTGCGCTATTGTTTGAAGTTTTTCGTCTAATTGTAGGTACTGGAAGTAATGTCGTTACAAGTAACGCGTTACTTAAAATCGTTTAATTTTTTGAGTATATAATAATAGTATATATAATAACTTTCTTTGAGTATATATTATAACATTTTTCTTAATTGTTTTTCTTAAAGTAACGCTTATTTTTGAAAGTGAGTAGCCCGTCACTTTTTTAATATCATATCACTGTAACGATAACGCGTTACTTTTAAAAATCAGTAACGCGTTACAATATCTAATACTAAGTTACTGTAACGATAACGTGTTACTTTTGAAAACAAGTAACGCGTTACATCGCCCAACACCAAATTACTGTTACAGTAACGAGGTACTGTTAAAAGCAAGTAAATCAGACACTGGGAGTAACGTTGTTATAAGTAACGCGTTATTCGAAAATGTTGCATTTTTTGAAAAATGACGAATTTGAAATTAACGGTAACGCGTTACCTTGTTTTATACCAAATAACGGTAACGGTAATACTTGAAATTTTAAAAAGTAGCTTTCAATGTCTGATCTATATACGTTATGTATAAAAATATATATTACATATATTTTATATTATATGTATTATATTCCGGTCAAAATATAGGTATTACATGCACTCTTATATACACGTATTTTTTGTTTGTTTATTTGTTTGTTTATTTGTTTATTTATTTTTTTTTTTTCTACAAAATGTGGAAAACCTTCTACTTCTGACCGTTACGACGTCAGAATAAATATAACGAGTTCTGGCCTCTAATGCGTCTCATCCGGATCTTCACTTTTTCTCAATTTCCGTCGGTCATTTAGCAGAATTAAGATCCGACAGGGCGTAAGTGTGTTTGTGATGTCGGAGGGTTGTAACGTGTCAGCCATTTGTTGTCGGTGTCGGCGGGAAAGCCCGCGTTTCGGGTCATTTTTTTAATCAATTTCGAAACGTGCCTCCTCGCAAGTCGGCCGCCCCGGTGTCACGTAATTGAACGTCGAAAACCCCGATACACCTAACCCGCCGTCGCCGAAATACGTAAAGACCCGGCGACGTGTAAATTGCGTTAGTGCAACATTGAAAACATAGTTCAGGTAATAGCACCGTGCAATTCCCACGATAGATCGTCGGCTATTAATGACTGTCATTGTCCCTATGAATATCTGATTATTGCTGTTTGTCCTGGAGAGCATAATTCATGTTGTGACAATTATCTTTCGGCGAGCATATTTTTCTTCGGTTTCACTATCGCGAAAACGTCATTTCGATGTTTAATGAACGTTTAAACAACGTTATAAGAAATTTATTGGACATTTTTATAACGTTTTTTTATTATTATTATTCTTCTTATTATTATTATAATTATTATTATTATTATTGTTATTATTATTATTATTATTATTATTATTATTATTATTATTATTATTATTATTATTATTATTATTATTATTATTATTATTATTATTATTATTATTATTATTATTATTA
>JABFOV010005123.1:0-12608 GCA_022817685.1 Aradophagus sp. ZL-2020
AAATAGTGAATATACGCTGCAATTTTAACTGTATAGGTACTTGGAGCTCAAGAAAAAGACGGCATAAGAGATTTTTTTTTTTTCAAGCAGAAGGGGGATTTGGATAAGAAAGAAGGTCCAAGTGGTTCAGGGAAGTTGAAAAAAAGAAGGATAAAAGTTTATAATTAAAAATTATATAAAAAATTTTTAAATTATTAATTTAAATTTTAATAACAATTTAAATTAAAAATTTTCAAAAACATTATAAAAAAAAAAAAAAAAAAAAAAAAAAGAAAGCCAAAAATGTTTCTACTTGAAAATCGTTGCAAATATCCGCGCATTATATATTTAACTTTCCGTATCCATCCAGTTCACCAAAACATTAAAATTAATCATAAAAAAAAAACGCCAAAAACGTTTCCACTTGAAAATTGTTGCAACATCCTCACATCATAAATTACACTTCTTAAGTCAATTCAGTTCATAAGTTTTGAAATCAATCATCAAAAAAGAAAACGAAATCAATAAAAAAATGTTTCTACTTGAAAATCGTTGCAAATATCCTCGCATTATAAATTTAACTTTTTACATCCATTCAGTTCATCAAAACATTAAAATTAATCATAAAAAAAAAAAAAAAACGCCAAAACCGTTTCCACTTGAAAATCGTTGCAAACATCCTCACATTATAAATTTGCCTTTTTCGATTCATCGAGTTGATAAAATATCGAACTGGTCGCGAAAAGAAGAAAAGGTAACAAACTTGCAGTTGCATTATGGTGCCGCGGACGAAATTTTGGGCCAAGGGTGTGTTAAAAGCGCGAATGAAATATCGGTATCTGATTCGGAGTGGTACGGGGGCTGCTATGCGCGCCGCGAGGCTCGTTGTATAGTTGATAATCGGCGCCGTGGGAGGGATGGGTCCCGACCGGCGACCCGCGCTACAAAGAGCCAAAGAGGCCTGGCCGTCTGCGTGAAAGCTTCTGGCGAGCCGGATGCAGAAGGCAGTGATCTTGCGATCCCTCCGTCCACTCCGAGCGTGTCGAGTCTCCGATGACTCTCAACGGCATTAACGCGCCGAACCCCGCCGGCTTACCGTGACAGTGTCAAACGCCGCCGGTTGTGCTTTTCCGTATTTGTCCCGTCGTCGTGTCCGCCATTGCCAGGCCCTTTGACATAAGCCGCGTGCGTTTCTTTTTCTCCCTCCCGTTCTCCTTTCGCGCGCCAAATCAATCTTTCCAATGCAACGACAATTGCTATTTTTATTCGCCGATTAGTTATTCGTACGTTGTTAAGCAAATTTTGACTATTAAATTACGTTCCTGGGATACGTTGTTCAAAATGAGAGTGGGGTTCATCATTCTAAACACCTGACAAGTTTACGACTTTATTACGAAATTGCAATGTTTCAATATTATTTTCATACTTTGACCTCAAATTTAAAGTTTAATAACAATTAAATACTACACTTGGACTGTCAAGTTGTAATAAAACAAATGATGATTTTAATTTTTTCATAAAAAGTTTTTTAATTTATCGAAAATACTAGATAAATCACTGTTATAGGCACTGCAGAAGCAAGTTTTAATAATATTATATGTAAAGTTTTTCTTTCGTTACTTTTATTATTAAAGATGTGGAGCTCAAAAAAATGTTTGTAATGTTACCATAACTCGAGCATATAATAAGTAACATTTTTGTTCAACACCTGCATTGAAAGGCTATCATAAGTTGGAATTTAGGGGGTGAAACCCTCCTAGTTTAATCTATTGGGCGAGTCCCTTTGGTTGGGGTCTGTTAAATAAAAAACTTGGTGGGGATACAGAAGGCGAAGTCTCCTATTACAAAGCCCCCCGAATTTCATAAAAATATTTTGTTACAAAATTTAAACAAAGGGTACTCAAAAATATTCCATTTTCGCCCACGACTTCAACAACTGTATAAAATTAAATATTGAGATGTTTAAATTCAAGATAAAATTTATTTTAAAACAGGTATTAATTTAAGACTGGCTGTTCGAATATAAACCATTCTTTAACATCATGGATCATCGCTCAAATGTCTTGAGCCGTTAAAAGTGCCAAAATCGAATTAAACTTCCTCGCACAACCCTGGATCCGCCATATTTATCTTTAGTTTCACCATCGCATAGAAATTTTTATGAGAAAACGGTAAGTAATGTTCAGATCTAATTATTCTTAATTCTGAGAAAAGTGTCTAGAATTTAAAAGAAATCTGAGTAATGTTTTTCCTTGTTTTAAATAATATTTTTTCTTAGAATTCCTAATATTTATCACTCGATCAGTAAGAAAGAAACTTATGTTTTATAATCAAACATTGATTAAAAAAGATTTCATCTAATAAAACATTGGTGTTTAAAATATTTTAAGATCGTTTAAGATAAATTGAATTAAAAATTAAATTTTTATTTCAATAAAATAAGTCTACTTTTATTTTCAATAGCATCTTTCTCAGTAAAGATATTAAGTGCTTTAAAAGTCGTGTATGTTTTCCTTCCTGAATATTGTCCAAAAATAATTTTTCGATTAAAATTATTTAATTTTGTGTTATAATATTTTAAATTAATTGAAGTTGCAAAATGTTGATGATAAACAAATAAGTATTACTTGAGATTATCTTTTTTAACACTTGAAATTTACGGCTTCGCTTGTCTATTTTTATTTAAAATTGCTTTTTTTTTTCTTTTTAATTTGCTGCATTGCATGAATTGGAACTATAACGCTCTTCATTCGAAACGACAGACAAAAACTCTTTAACCCAAATATTAAAAAAAAAAATGAAATATTCAGAAATTATATTTACCTTATACTACTGTAACATCAAAATCCTAATTACGGTGTATTAAAAAAAAAAAAAAAAAAAAAATATCAATGTTTGATTTTAACGAACAGACCCTTTTACCGTCGGTACAGAAATCCTACAACGATTCATTAACAATTCTATCTAAATCTGTATTAATTATTACTTATCTATACATCTAAATCTAAACTTTAAATTTCTCTTGTTTTGAATCTTATTAACATTTTAGTAACATGATAAACAATTTTGAACAGCAAATTCAAACTAACCTTCTTGTCGGAATGCTCGAATAATTCCTTCCTCAAAAGCAACGTCAATTTACTAAATTTCGTTATAAAGTCAAAACAAAAATGTCCCGAATAACGCGTTGTTATCTGCACACGAGTATGTACTCAAATATTACTACGTGATCACCATATTTTACTTTCAGCTCTTACACAATTATAAAATTAGTTGATGTCAAAGGCGATGTTGATTAACACTGTTCTGAGAATCGTACAAATGATGAACCCAAAACAACAATTTGAATTTAGAATGGAAGATGTAAATAACTGCGTGGTACGTATAAGCGCCAAATTATGATGTAAATCAAAAGAACATCGTCATGATAACATTTTGTTGCTTCGTACGTGGAAAAGGAACTTGCCATTTCATTTCTTTTAACGCATCGCGTTCAATTTTAACTAATCATCAAAGGAATACAATACTGTAAACAAACAAAACTATAAAAAACAAAGTTTAACAATTATTTTGTAAACATATACCTCTAGACTAATTTATATCTCTAGACTCAAAGTTCAAAGTTGATTTTAAACAGAAAATCATTGTCAGTTGACAAAACTTAACTTCAATTCGAATACCTTTCGAAGAAGCTTGATACCAATTTCATGGCAGATTTAATGATTGATTTTAGGTCGAACCGACGATAGTAGTTAGCAGTTGGCTGAAAACGTTGGTCCAGTATGCGACAAATTGTTATGCCAACATCGTCTCGTGTTATCCTTAGCAGCCAAGTTTAGTCAACTACCGTCGCTTTGACGTAGCTCCAGCGTTATCACGTAACGCTGGTTTCCGTTCAAAGTCAATAATTCGCGTTAACTTAGACGCAAACTTTGCAATGACTGTTTCAATGACAAAGAGTCACTGCCATTAGCCAACAATGATCAGCCATCACAGACCCAATATCGGGCCAACATTGGCAACCGACTTCCTGAAGGTAATGTTCGTTCATTTTTATGTCGACAAACATTTGTAAATCATTCTAATAGTTTGTTTAAGTAATTTGTTATTTAATAATGTTGGTTTATTTAAAAAAAATTAATGTTCTCTTTTATCACTTATAAATCAATTTATTAATAATTTAAAAAGATATGTCATATAAACCAGTGAAGAACTTCATTAGTTAATAAAAACGTGAGAAAAAAAGTTCGAGTTTTATACATTCTTATTCTTATCTTATAGAAAATATGGAATTTTAAAATAAATCAGATTTTTTTTTCAATTGTTTGGAAATGAACAACAAAGTTGTTTTAAATATGTTTACTTACGAATGCTTAATTTTTTGATCATTTAACTTGACAAATTTAATTAATAATCGAATTTATTTTTATTTTTTGTTTTATCTATCCGCAAGAAATTTAAATAATTGAATACATGTTTAATTATTCAAATTGATCAGAATCAAAAAGTTTTAAATTAACGATAAAACCAACTTAATAGTTTTGGATGAAAAATGAATTTAATTCATCATGCTAATGTCCGAGAAGTTTAGTTTCCTGATAAATTACCACAGCTGGTAGTCATTTTTACGGATTTATCGACAAGTGCAAAATAATCCTAGCAAAGTGCCGACAGGGTGTTTTGATCGTTAAAATCAAGCACTGATTTTCAGCCCTTGATACAGTACCGATTTTAAGATTAAATTTATTCAAATATACTCGAATCACTTACTATTCTCAAAGGGTACACGTCCACGCAAATTGTAAGAATGAATTCTCGAGGAGAATTAAATGAATGGACTTTGAGTGCAAAAAATGTGCAACTTTTTTCAATGAATTTAGTAGCAACGCAGAGTATCTATTTGACATAAACGAGGGGGGTAGAGATAGAAAAGTAATTTTTCAAAAGTTAAAATTTCATATTGGAATTGACTTTCTTTACATTTTAATTTCCATTAAGATTCAATCATACTAAAGGTCGCTGAACATTGAAATAATCTTGGGTCAATGTTGAGCATACCTTTTTGTCGTCCCATTTTCAAACGTTCGTTTTCCTCAAATGCCAATCAAACAATAACGATCTTTACAGACGGAAATCGATGTGGAAGATAAGAAATCGGACACTATTTCGTGCAGTAATGAATCGACGACGACAAATTACGAGCAGAAGGGCGGCAACAACAACAAAATCAACATCTCCGAGCTCCAAAATGAAATGGAAATGGAGTGCGGGGGGTGCGGGGAAAACGTCAAAGAAAGTACGGTGCTGTGCGTTGGCAATCGAATGTGGCATTCGAAATGTTTGAAATGTTATACTTGCGCTAGACCGCTGCACGATCAGCATACATGTTTTCTTCGAGGAATGAGATTGTACTGCCGACATGACTACGTACTGTAAGTAATTACTCTTGGAATACGACGATCGATATAATTAATTATAGACGTTCCTTTTTTTTGGGTTTTTCAGCTTGTCGGTTTCCTATTTGTCCTTATACTTCGAGTTTCCTGTTTTTTGCTTTTTCCATTTTTTGCTCTCCCATTTGACAGTTGAATAAACTTTTTATTTGATTTTACTATTATGAATTTTTCATAATAAATCAGCTTTTCTGTTATTTCTATCACTTATTCAAGCATGTATAACAGGAATTTTTTTTCTCAAAAATGGACCATTTAGAACTTCACGCACATAGTAAAAGTAATATTCAAAGTTAAAGTTGATGTTAAAGTAAAAGTGAGAATTAAAAGTTAAACTAATGTCGCGGCAGAACATGCAGGGTCTGTTAAAAAACGGTTTCGTACCCAAAAATATGGCATTCACGAATTCTCTCCCTATTTAAACTCTCAATTAATCTTTTCCCCCCCGTTAAAATGACCCAAGCAATTGAATTAGGACCTTTTTCACCGGCCGCGGCCCGTCTCCTCTTTTGCAGGACTTTCGGCGCAAAGTGCGCCAAGTGCGGCCGCAGCATAGGCGCCGGCGATTGGGTGCGTCGCGCCCGCGAGAGGATTTACCACCTCGCCTGTTTCGCCTGCGACTCGTGCTCGCGGCAGTTGTCGACGGGCGAGCAGTTCGCGCTGCTGGACGCGCGGCTCCTCTGCAAGGCCCACTACCTCGACGTGGTCGAGGGCAACAACACCTCCTCGTCGGAGGACTGCGACTCCGAGCACGGCGGCAAGAGCAGCAAGACCAAGCGCGTGCGCACGACCTTCACGGAGGAGCAGCTCTCGGTGCTGCAGGCCAACTTCCAGCTGGACAGCAATCCCGACGGCCAAGACTTGGAGAGAATCGCGCACGTAACTGGTCTAAGTAAACGGGTCACGCAAGTATGGTTTCAAAATTCCCGCGCTAGGCAAAAAAAGCACAGTGGCAAAGTGAAAACCCAGAGCGAGTACCTTTAGTTAGACGTGATTCTATTTAATTTGTAGTAGACGAAGAAAAGGGACGAAAGAAATGAGAAACGTGGCAGTCGAGTCGGGCGATTGCGTTGGTTACGTTGACGTTCATTTGTTTTCGAGAGCCTGGCCAAGGACGTGCCGACGGAATAGAGTGTTTATTTTAGATAAACGGAATTGATGTCTCAAGTGCAATTTAATGTTCGCAGGTTTTCGAGTTGTAGTTGCTTATCGGTGATGTTGATAAGATTTTTTTTTCTTTTTTTTTTTTTTTTTGTCATTTGAAATTTATAAACTGGTAATGCAGGATTTGCTGGAAAGTGTTAAAAATGCTTAAAATGAATAGAGACGGAATGAAAACATTGCTGTTGTTTGTTTACGTTATGTATTTATGTATGCTTGCCCTTCCGCGACATCTTCAGTTAGATTAAAACAATTTAATGTTTTGGTCTGATACAAAAAAGGACAGAGATATAAATGATTCGTAACTAATTGAGTTAAAATAAAAACAATGCCTATTATTTGTTTACATTGTGTGTCTATGTATACTCACTTTTCTTCCGTTATTCCATGTTAGATCAAAACAACTTGTTGTGGTCTAACAAGAAAAGAGTACAAATATATAAATAAAATGAAAAAAAGGCAGGAGAAAAATTCTGATGTTGTTTGTTTACTGTTTGTATATGTTTATATATATTGTCCTTTTTTCGCTATTCTAAAACGACTAATCGTTTCGATCAGAAAATGTCTCTTCGTGTACTACACAAACGATTGTCTTCCCCACAACTTTTTTTTTTACTTCTCACTTTTTGAGGCGAGATTAATTTTACATGATTTTTCCTTTTCGTTTAATTTCATTTAGAAACTCGGGACAGTTCTCTTTTATGACGTATCGGGCCGGTTCACCCCATCCGAGTGCTGGCCCGCACCAACGCCGCTTAACTCGTAGTGCTGCTCAACGGCCATTTCGTGTGATATCTAAACGCTCATCTTAGCGATGCTTGTGTTACGAATTCTTTAGGACGTAAGTTTTTGTTGTTGGTTCAATGTTTTCGGTAGTTTTTCGTTCGCTCGGCTCGAGCATTAACTGTTCTAATTAGTACAACTTTTAATTAAGAAATTTGACAATTAATTGTATTTAATCTCAAATTGCCCATCACTGTTGTCAAATCCGAAATACCGTTGTTTATTTAAAATAAACACTTTATACACTTACACATCACGAGCAAGTGATCTTGGAATCGTTTGTTTGACAATATCGGTCGCAGGCGCTGTTTTCCAAATTCCGACATTGCGATCTTCAATGTAAATATTCCACCACCACTCGAGCGCAATATGTCGATGACAGTTAGAGACAGTAAATTTTCCTTTGCCTTCCTTTACGTCACATTACATGTGTCATGTTACTCGTACGAACGTATGAACCCATATATATGTACCCTGATATTTATAGAATCGTGTAACTTTTATGTAAAACATTATGCAAGCGCATTTCTTGTAACCAAATTTGCTTGAAGTTTGCGCAGAAGGTAATTGCCATGTAAAATGTACTGTACGTCGCTTGCAATGTGTCGCGGCAATTACAGTCATAGCAATTACAAAGATTTCGCGTGCACTTGGACGAACTTTCAAATCAAATACAATCATAAATTTGCATGCAACACTAATTATCAAGGTATATATATTTATACGTCAAATCATAGTTCACTGGCATGACGTATAAAATGTCAATGAAAATTCACATACACTGAATATATAGTTTATGAGAAAGCTCACAATCAATGTTTTAGTGATGTATCGGATTGCTGAAGGGCTTAAGGTGATTGCTCTGACTCATTTTTTTTTTTTTTTTTCACTCAGTTACGGTTCAAAAAACAGCTCAAAAAACAAAGTATGTTGGTTTGTTTATGTACATAATTTATTGTATAGTTTTGAGATACTTGTTTGATGTCTTTAAAATGATGAAACTTTATGAACGTGTTTATCTTTCAATATAGAAATGGGACTGAATAATCACCTTAATAGTTTTGAAAGCGAATATAAATTTTGAAAATGAAAGATCCTTTTTTGTATAACTGCTAGTAAACAGATATTTATAAACATTTTATATTTCACATTTTTATAAATCCATTCGACATTTGGATCGATCGTTAATAAATTTAGTCATTACTGTTAACTGTAAAAAAAATCTATAATTTCCAACGAACAAGCCCTTCGATTTACATTTACATGTCGAAACTGTAAAGATTGTGATTGATAAACGAATTAAAGTCTTGACATTAAGCGTTTAAGCCATCAGTTCTGGTAACTTTCGTGAACACATTACATGTATATAATTATAATTAATTAATATAAAAGACATTTTGTCTTGCAGAGTTGGAACGCACTCGATCAAGCAGTTTCTAGCAGAACGTCGATCGTTGGCTACAGTGAATTTGACTTAATGTACGCGAACTCACGAAACGAGTAATCATACGTTTCTAACTTAAGTATGTACAAAATTTTGTTACGTCGAGTAATAACGTCCTTTTAGTTGTTTGTATAAAATTGTATTACCGATGAAATCAAAACCTACGAAGCTATATTTATAAATTTACCCTGTAAGAATAAATATTGTATCAAAATCACCCATCTATGTTGTTATTGAAATTACTTTTTGAGTCAGACACAAGTTGAAAAAGAAATTACAACTGTTTTTATTATAAAATTCAGTCATTGGAATTACTTTCATCATTTTCAGTCTAAAATCAAAAACAGAATTATTTCTTGATTTTCAATTTTATCTCTTGAATTTTATTCTTCATGAACGTAAGCTCGTATTTCTCCCCCTTACTTTTTTCTTCTCCAGTAGATTATAATAAGCGTTAAAATATTGACTCTTATACTATACATAAAACATAACGGTCAAATAAAAACATTGTAATTTATTCATGAGAAAAAATTACTCCTCAAAGAACAACGTACAGCGTACACAAAAGATGCAAATCTTTTATTTTGACTGAGATCAGTTTCAATCATATATTACATTTTAACTCGATTCTTTCTTTGCGAACTGTAATGATAAAATCCATTTGAAGTGGCAAGATTGATATGTATAGGTACTTTCAAATCAATCAAATTCACGAATGAGGCTGAGGACAAGTCTATCGCATGGCTGCGTTCGCAACAAAATCAAAGACGATTGTATTTATTCGTCGCGAAATTTTGCTTCGCCGAGACAGTGGGGGATAGCTTAACATAATAATGTTGCTTCGGCTAATGGTGAAGAACACAGGTGCACGACCGGCTAGAACGAAGTGGCTAAAAAAAAAGACAACAAAAAAAGAAAAAGAAAAAGACCAACGGCAGACGTAACTCACGCCGCATGCGATGAGCGACATCGCCAACCAAAAGCAATGATCAGGCAGGAAATCTCTCCTGGCTGATGCCGCCAACGGAGGCTTGGCGTCAAGAAGTCTCACGCGCGACCTTTCCGTCAAAACAGCGAGATGATTGAACGAAAAGGAATCTTTTCTTTCTTCGATTTTTTTTCTTCTTCAAAGCCAATAAAAAAAGTCTGCTCGCGAAGTTCAATGTCTTTATAAACAAACGTTACCTTGAAACGAATTTGTAAAAATCATAAATTTTTCTGCAAAAAATGTTCAAGCGTTAATAATTATCCTTGCTGAGTGTAAATATAACTTCTACAATGTTGCATTATAATCGTTTTAAAAGTTAAAAATTTAGTATTGTAATTTTGATATTCTTTTGAAATTTCAGATAATAATCTGACATTGAAGAACAAATTTTCATTTTCTTATTCGAGGTGTTAAATTCTTTTAAGTTATTCTACGCAATAACATTTTGGATTTATAAAATAATGTTTAACTTTTTTTAATTGGCGTTCCACTAGTTGAAGAAACTGGCCATTCAATTTGTTGGTGTGAAAAATGTCGAAAACAATTAAATTCCGAGTGGCGGGGCTAAACTCGTTCGGAAGGTGTCCATAATAAAATATTAGGACCAGTGCAAAGCTGTAGGAGTGCAGCCTTGTCGAAGTCGGCACAACAACAGAAAGGTAGAAATTCGATTTGATATGCGTGCAAAGGGAACGGCGTGCTTTCTTAAAGTTTTGGTTTGTTTTTCAAGACTTTGTATATTATACTTTCATGTGCAGATTTCAACAAATCCAACATGGATTTCGAAATGAAATTCAAAATTTAAAATTAAGATTATTTATTTACAAAAAAAAAAAAAAACAAACAAACAAAAAAGTAAAAACTATTTATAACAAAAAAAGTTATACACTTAAAAAAAACAAAGAGAAAGAAATGCAAAGAAAAGTTATTTATTGAAAAAATAGTAAAATTAATTTATTAAAAAAACATTAATTATTTATACGAAAAAAAAAAAAAATAATAAAACACAGTAAAGTTATACTCTCGACAAAAACAAAAGGAAACAAACGCAAAGAAAAAGAACGATTCGATGGGGAAGAACTTTTTCCAAACTCCGGATTACATTTTTGCACGTTAATTCCTCAGAAACTTATTCCGCATTGAAAAGTACTTTTGCATTCATATATGATATAATGAATAGAAAGAGAAAACACCTTCAGTGATAATCATATTTTACGTCGAATCACTAAATGATGTGCAGTCCATAGATATTCATTGACCCTGAGGTCAGTGTAAGTTAGCATTGATAGACAGCAGAATGACTCAAATATTACGTAGCAAATTCCTTCGGACCTCCCGCATTATATGCTACATCTTTCTGTAACGTAAGTATTATTTATTAATGTTTTGCCTGGCAATTTTTGTTCACTTTCAACATTTGCTTTCAACGTCGAACAACGAAATGTGGATTTTTATAAACTATTCTTTTCACAATTGTTAAGTGTTATAATTTAAACATTCGATGCAAAATGGGGACTGATTATACAGCAACGATATCGACTCGATGTTAAAATTGAGATATTTAACGCTGAATTAATATCAACGATGACAAAAAAGACAATCTTGTAAGAGAAAGAAAGATGAAGTGAAATATCAAGCATATCTTTTGAGATTATATCTCTCGTATCATTGTCTATATAAATTCAAACATTTGTTGATTCAACTTGGAGTTTTTTTCTTTCGTTTTCTCATTTCGTGAATTAAGTGTGAAATTGCCATATCATATGAGCAATGGTTTCGTATACCTCCGAGGGGCAGAAAAAAGCTTGTCAATTTTATAAATAAAAACTACTGGTTATTTAAACACGATGGTACGATTGATAAAAACTGATACTTCTGCGTGCAATCATTGTCGGTGAAAGCAATCTCGAATGGCTGATCAGTCGAGTCGCATCTGAAAATTAAATCGAACGAAATAAGAAGAAAGGCCCACAATTATATGTAAATCGAATGCAGAAGTTAGAAATTAGAATGCACTTTCCATGTTCATGAATATGATAATTACTTAATGAATGCTAATCGTTGTTTAATTGCTAGTTAGGCTGACTTGTTTACCAACTACATTTCGGCTACCGCGTGCTCCGTATTGTTTAGTAGATAATATATTTAAGTGTACTTTGTTGTACTTTCATCGGTGAGGCTATTAAATTTATTCGCCTTATTAAGGATAAGGTCCGGTGAAAAGTTAGGTAGTCCGTAGGACAAGATTCGTTCGAATGCACGTTTGGGGAGATCATTCACTTTTCGAATCGAATTCGCGATTCTGGAGTTTTAAAGGTTCATAAATTTCAACAATTGAAAAAAATGACGTACTAAGAGTTTATACTGTTAATAC
The DNA here is from genome assembly GCA_022817685.1 of Aradophagus sp. ZL-2020. Taxonomy (NCBI): domain Eukaryota; kingdom Metazoa; phylum Arthropoda; class Insecta; order Hymenoptera; family Scelionidae; genus Aradophagus; species Aradophagus sp. ZL-2020. The sequence continues at coordinate 12,183 of JABFOV010005123.1, forward strand.
AAAGGATAAAGACACGGGGACATAACACAGCAGATGTCGGAGACTTGAGTTCAAAAAACTGTAGTATCAATAATATATAAACATAACCGTTTAAAGAAAAGGATTTAAAAAGCATTCATATAAAAAAAAGTAAGCATTGAAGGTGTACACGGAGAGAAAAATCCTAATGTAATTTACTAGACTGACACGTAAAGCTGGGACAAGTCGAAAAAATAGTATATATTGACAGCTTTTTTGTATTGTATGCAATATTGTGTAGAAGGCATTATTATACGTCAATGAGCAATTGAAGGACCAGACTAGTAAAATTTATAAACCTTATTATGCAAGAGAAAAGTTGGTGAAATATGGTTGTTTAAAACAAGGACTGATGGCACGGGGGATAAAAATTAGACTGTCACGTCGGAGGCCAGCGTTCAAATCTCG
>JABFOV010005124.1:0-12606 GCA_022817685.1 Aradophagus sp. ZL-2020
TAAGAATTTACTAGACGGTCTAATAAAAAGCAAAAGATTCGTGACTTGTCCCCGCTTTAATAAACCAGTCTAGTAATTTGTAATGAATTTCCAAACAGATTATACTAGGATTTTTCTCTCCGTGTATGTACAATATTAGTAATTGTAATATAATAAAATATTAGTAAGTAATAAATGATTATAAATAATCGACTGAATTGCTTGAGAGAAATATATATAGAATTGTATATTAAAAAAAATAACAATATTTTGTTATTAATTTTTTTTAATATGTTAATTTTACTAATAAGAGTTGTTTTATGTTAATAATAATAGTTTGGTAATGTTGACTATACACTTGATTGACAGAACGAAATTTCTTATTCCTTTTAACCAAATGCCTTCGACTAATTAACTTATTTGTTATAACTTAATTATTTTTCTCAGTGATTTTATGTTAATATTTGATCGTGGTACCCGGATAAGATCGATGAATCTGGTGTAATATTTGGTTCGCGCGCGATTCGACGGATGATTAGGTGTATTTTATTATTGCGTCGAGCCAGAAACAATTAATTATTGGTTGGGAAATGCCGCTTTGTACTTTGATGCGTCGGATTACTCGGCAATTATCTACCTGTTACGAAATCGCTTTGCATAAGTCAAGGTGCGTAGGAAGACAAGCGCAGGTGACGGGGTACAATGTACGGATGGGTGAACGTTTCGATAAACAAAACCCTGAGAACTATTCTTGTAGAATTCAAACTCGATGAAATTATCGGTTAGGTGTAATAATAGTTTATAAATTCACACAAATTGATTTATGGAAAACGAGTACATTATAAATAAAAGTGTCTCATTGTAAGACATTTTTGGTGATTGAAGAAAGACTGCACAGTCTTAACCTTAAAAGTATAACTGCAACGTATATTACGTAATTTTGAATTAAGTTACACTGATGTTCTAAGACTCGAGAAATTTCAGAAGAAATGCATTGAAATGAGTTTAATTTGAACTTGGTAATCAAGATGGGAAATAGATAGAAAATAGATAGAACTTGATAGAAAATAATGCAGACAGGTGTCTAAATGTCTTTCAAATAAGATACTTTAAAGATGTTTTCGGAACGTCTAATTGTCCAAATTCAAACAGTTTTTAAATTAAATAAATGAAACAAATTTAAAAGTGTTAGTCAAGCATAGATAACTAATGAAACATTCGGATGGGTGATCGCGAAGTACGATTCCTATCAACAGCACACAAATACAAAGCCGACGTTCGCATCAATTTGACGATAACGATGATAATAATAATTATTGCACCGTGAATCAAAAAGATGGGTGACCGTTGAAAGTCAACGAGACAATACAATAACTCCAATTAAATCTGCTTGTGGTGCGACGCGTGCATAATCAATTGCAGTTTGAACGCGCGGTTTCATTAATGCAAATATACGCATATTACTACTGACATTACCTCACATGATTAACTCACATATATATCATTATAACACTACTTACATAAATACCAGGCTAATTATAAACATTGTCATTAGCCTGGCACGAGTTTGAAAATTATGCCGAGCAATTGTTAATAATGAGTGTTATCGAACCAAAGCTGGCGGAGTGAGGGGGAGGGGTGTTCATCCTAGAAATGGAGAAGTGAATTGTAGAGAATGTTTTATTTATAACAAATGATTGCATGCATTAATTTCCGCATTTTCGGCCTTGGATTTTATAACGCGATCGTGGTTTTCAACGCACGTCAAAGAAAAATATGGGTTATAGGTTTTAAATTGTTGAAAATGTTATAAAATTTAATGAACCAATATTGAAGTATAGGGAAGCAAAATATCATTTAAAATGGATAAAAATTTCGAGGTGCGAGTATTAGAAACAATGTTTTTTCAAATTAAGAAGACGTAATTTTTCGTCAAATCATGACAAATTTGAATCGTGCGCGTTTTTTTTATTTGAACATTTGCAACTCAAAAAGTTTTCAAGTGAAAAATGTGTAATTTTTGTGCCACGTGGCAAATTTCAGGCACGTTGCATTTTTAATTTGCAAATGCATGAGTTTAAGTTGCAAACGCAACGAAAACGAGTGTTATTCATCGGAAATAATCAATCATAAAAATGGATCTATGGGATAAATTGATTTACAGTCTAAGACTGTCGTATCAACAGCGCAGAATTCAGTTAATTAAAACGCGGCCTACTGAAATTGATGCGCGCGTTTGCGTATGGGTGCGTATAACGAGCGAGCCATATATCGCGACTTTCATTTTATATCTGCACAAATAATTATTCCCCCGCAACAATGAAATTGCAGCAAAGAGCGCCGCGTGTTGAAATGCTATGGGAATTTGAGGCGTTGAAATTGTGGGAAAATTTTGGACCTGAATGAAAAGTGTTTTCCTGGATTTGTTCGAACTTTTTTTTTCGTCATCGCTTGCTTGCGTCGAGAGGAAAAAGTCATTCAGGGCGCAATCTTTGTGTCTCATCTTTTTTCATCTTTCCCTGCTATTTTTATATAAAAATCTTAATTATACAATATCGTTATATGTCATAGTCATTTCCACGTATTTTTTTTTATAAAACTCAACGTTTTCGATCGGTGTAAAAAGGTTTCGAAAAATCAGTGATCATTTTCTGTTTATGTTACCGAAATTCGTGCACGGTGAAACGGACTACCGCGTTTCAATAACTTTTCAAAGCGAGGCGAGACTCGCGATTTCGCATACCATTAAAAGAACTTCAGTCGATATGGTCATAATCATATGCAAATCAAACCTTAGCCGATTGTTCAAGGCTAATCTTAACTCCGTTTAAATATCAGCGTTTACGCTCTTATTCATGCTTTTTATTTTTTATTCATGAAACAAAACTCGTTTTATTAATGGTTTCACATTTGTTCTTTATCGAAACAAAATGTGTTTGATAGTGACTTCTTTGGTTAGAATTTGAATGACGATGACAAGACGTTTCTTTCATTTTAACAAACATCGTGGATCAATTTGAAAGAGCACTGGGAAATATATTTTATTATACAGGAAAGAAATTCGTGATAATAACTGAATCTGCTAGTGAAATGAAGTTGTTTAATTTTTTCTTATTGAAATATCTAATTGATTGAACTGGCAAATTTAATTGCTAATTGATAAGCTAGTTCAATTATTGATTTTTATAGTACATTGGAAATTACTACATTTATTTATTCAATTTTCTTATTGTTTAAGAAGCATGGGCGTAACTGAGTTATATTGTGTAATTGAGCTACATTATTATGCTACATGCGTTACTTTTAACTTAATATTCATGAGTTGGAAATATTCCCAGCTTTGTTCATAAAAAGAATAAAGTAAATAGGGCGGCCGAAATCTGAAAAACCTGGCGGAGTCAGGAAAATTTATTGGTACTGTAGAAGTCAGGGTATTAAACTTATGAGGGAAAAAATCAAATGAAAAAATTAAATTTTAATTTTAGACGAATTTATCTTAATACGAGTTTAAAAATTGTATTATTATTATTATTATTATTATTATTATCATTATCATTATTATGATTCGAATTTCTCGTTTGATAAACATGACCTTTAAAATTATGTAAGGGAAAAATAAAAGAAAATCTTTATCTTACCATTTCTATTTTAATTTTTTCATCAATTTCTGTCTAATAAAGTTATAAAGTTGTAAAAAATATTTTTCATACATCTTGGAAGAAAAAGATGAAAAAAAAAGTGATTAGCAAAGCGCGTTGCCGATCAACGCAAGACTCGTAACTCGATTCCCTTAATAGGCAAAGGGAAATGAAAACTCATGTCATGTTTCAAATGTAAATATAAGGTAATGGCGCTCGCAACGACTTCGCTTCGCTACAAATTAGAATTACGACTTTTTCGATAACGGAACAATCGTTAAGAAAAATGTGTTGCATTCTTCCAGTTTTTACGACTTCTTTCATCTTTTTATTCCGCTCGTAATTATTTATTTACGGCATCTTACCGCGACGATCTTCCAACGCAACGTCCAATACGTTTGATTAGCTTATAAAAGTCATCTCAAAACGATAATTAATATATTCTCGTGAGTTTTGTTAATTAACAACGACGACAGAATTTAATAACTTACTGCGAAACAGATGTTTCTTTTTTAAATACTTTTATTACGTTGAGAAAAATATTTTTGTGCACGCACAGTAAAAACGAGTGTTTTTCATCTTAAATTATGGAAAATCAATGTTATTTTTAATTTTTTTTTTTAATTTGATACTGAATGTTATTTTAAAATATTGATCAGTGTTTCGGATGTTAAAGCTTGCGCAAAATTAAACGCACTGTTTTGCACTGCACTAGTTTTATTGAGCAATAATGCAGGAAACATAACGGTCGAAAAACTGGAAAATATTTGTAACTTTGGAAATTCTATAATAAATTTTTATTTAAAAGGAAATTTTTTTCAAAAGGAGACCCTCAAAAATACACTATTAAAATCCTTAAAAATCAGCAATAATAATTTATTACTTTTACATTAAAAAGAATTTAATCACCTTCGTTCATTAAAATTAATGTTCATGAATCTAAACTATTGATTCAATGCGATTTCACTATTTATACATTAATTTTAATGCACTTCTTTGCAATGTACTTCCACTACCGCTCACAATAAATTCCACGTTATTTTCAATAGTGTGGGTAGTATTTCTTCAGATAACCTTGCTCTTTTCCATTGTTTATGTACGGTAACACAGTACAAGATTAGATTTAAATAATAATAAAAACGTTACAATATTTATTTAATACGTTCGATGTACTGTAAAAGTTATATTGAAAACCATACAGTTTTAGACTGTAAACGCCAAGATTATAAAAATAAAAAAGGCTAATTTGTCGAAAGTAATCATTATTTTAACAATCGCTTCAAAAAATAATTTGTTTTCTCATTTACAGTTTAAGACTGTCACGTCAACAGTCCATTCCTTTGTTTTAACCGTTCAACTTTCTCGAAAAAGTGTTTTATTTTCTCGCGAGACATTTTTAAATACATTTTTTTTTCAAAGAAGAAAATGTTTATAAATGTTCAAAAAAAATACTTTTGTTCAAAAAAATAAAGTTATAAAATATTAAAATTTTTTATAAATATATACACGCATATCATCCTCCAATGAATTATATATAATTTAAAACAATTCGAAATCAAACATGAGATAACGAGGCATAAAATTTTGCACGTTAACTTCTGCAAATGTGAAAAGCACTATCAATAAAACTTTTCTTTTTGTTATATCCGCTGTTCCCTCCCCCTTTTTTTGATACGAAATAAAACGGCTCGCTCGCCAAAATGAGTCGCCGATTTACGCTCCTCGAACGCCGAACCGCGGATAGATAGTCGCTCAAAAGTATTGACTTTCACTAATGAACCTGAAGGAAGATTTTACTTTTGTAAAAGTAAAAGTAATGGCACTGGCTCTTACTAACAGAAATTCACTTATATGATACAATTCGTTTTCATGCGAGAAACAGTCACGCATTCGCGGAGTCATAGAAATAAATCAATTCGTATGCTAATGACGCTCAAAAGGTATCTCATTAGAGCCGGCGTTTCCTCGATCTTCCTTAAAGAAAAAAGAAGCTCCCCGATTCGATGCCATAACGGCGCTTACAAAATTCGACGGTGAAACTCGTGGATTTGTTTATCAAAGCATTGTGCAATCCCGAGGCGACCGTTTAATTGCCGATAAAAGTTCTTTTCACGTTCAGCGGAAGTTGAATTTTACGTCGTTATAACTGCGATCAAAACTCGTAATTGAATTAATATCGAATAAATTCCCCTGACTCGTCCTTCGACGGCTCCGACTTTTTGTCGTTTCCGTTAACTTGTTTATCGATTTTTCTAATTTCACCAAAGTCAATTGATTTTAATTATACGATCAACAAAAAGTTGTACGATTAATCTTTTGAGCGTATCAAAATTTATTTATGAATTAGATTTTACGTTGAATGATAAATGCTTTAAAACGACTGACGTGTTTAATTTTTTAAATTCAAGCGTCTTATTTTCAATTTTATTTTAAACGTTTGAAAATTTGTAGATTAGATTGCACGTTAAACGTTACAAAAAATATTGTGTGTTTTATTCTATACCGTTTTTCAGTGCAGTACAATTTATTGAAATAAGTCTTCAATTTTTGCACACAGCAGTTAACGAGATATTAACAACAGTGCAATTTCGTGTTGCGAACATTTTGTGACCTGGAAAGTCTTTTTCACTGCTCAATCAAATTGGACTACATTCTGTAACTCTCGTCCAAAGAAAATGAGCGTGCCAAGCTTATTTGCATGCTTAATATTTAACGTTTCTCAAAACGTGTTATTATTTTTCAGTGGAGCTTTAATTAATATATTAAAAATTAAAATGTCCGAGTAAACAAATGCGTCAAAGACACGGGATAGGACATGTAATTGGAATCGTATAATCGATTAACTTTGACGCAATAAATTTCCACGATAACATCTTTTTTTCGACGAGCGAAATATAATTTTCTGTTTTCTTTTCCACGTGTTTTGTTTTCCACGTGTAATTAAAAATAGCGGGAACAAGTAAAAGAATAGATAAACAAAAAATAAATAAAATTGTACTGTAAATAATAAAAATGTCTAACAATCGATTTCCCAGTGCAAAAATGACCAGTTACTGCAATCAAGTTCAGTGAACCGAGGCCATATTTAATATCCGCTTGTTCCGAATATGCTTTCTTGAGTCGCCATTCTTAAATGGAAGGAAGAAGAAATTGAACGAAGCTGTTACGGGCATTGCACATTTTGGCAATAAAACGTGACGAATTGATGTTAATAGTGCAACGATAAAGTCTTTATAAATCTTTGTGAAAGGTTTCGACCAATTTTATAGTGTTCCACAAAGGAAATCTAATACTTATTTATAAGGTTAAACCAATTGTTTCGTTGACCGTAAAAGCCGCAAAATTTGTTTAACCGTTGCTTTTGTGTAAACTTGAGTGACTGTGTTAAAAGAAGAATTGATTTATTGAAGGAAAATAACGCTTTTGATATTTCCTAGAAACAATTGATTTTCGAGAAAAAAAATGTGTAATTTATGTACTTATGTATTAAATTGTTTAGTATAATGTTAAAAAAATAGTGGTCTACATTAAGAACGATTTTTATAATTATATTTATCGTTCTTAATAATTATAAGTTATAACAAACTGTTAATAATAACAATTATACTTTTCCGGGAAATAGATTAATTTTGCAACACCTGGAACATGATATTTTTCATTAAAATTTTAATCTCTAATATTATTTGCAGTGTTTTTTGTCGGATGCAACGGAATGCAACTACTATTATGTTTAAATGTTAAAAATGAAACTGTAAATGCTAAAAAATAAATAAACATCCAATTTCATGTTGACATTTTATGTTTACAAGTCCTTGACCTTGATGTATACATTGAAAACAACGAATTGTTTACGTCTAACAAAAAAGTTATCTTTGCATGATATTAGCCAAAATTTATTGTGTTAAAGTGATCATTTTTGTAGCTACTGGTTCATTGTAAAAACAACTGTATGGTACATTTTTGATAATTAAGACATTAAAAGCGTCTTATTTGTGACAAATTGTTAATTTTTGGTGTCTCAAACATCCAAAAGGTTTTGGATTAAAAAAAATAAATTTTAACAACGAATATTTTAGTTCTTATTACGGATTTGCAAGGATTGATTGTAAACAAATTGTGTAACACAAAAACCTTTAACTCGATTCACAAACTTGAACCCAGCTGAAGAAAATCGACATGAATATTTATGAATGACAAGCTTTCTATGAAAATTGATCTAACATCCAATGTCGGATTAATAGCTACAGACTGCGATTAAACATTCAAATCAATCGTCGTTGTACGTAAAAACATCATTTATGTGTCACAAATAAGACACGCCGGCAGAAACTGCGGGGAAAAAAGTGTTCCACGATCTTCAGCAACATTTATGTTCGCTTTCTATACAAATAGAAAAGCGATCGGTGAATTAAAACTTAAGCAAGTATTTGACAGCAGTCAGTACTGTTTAAACAATAAAACAATTTAAAAAAATAAAGAAAAAAAAAATGGAAAAAGGTCTTCAAATAAAACGCGTTATTCGTTGGAACAGTTGCCAGAAATGAAGCGCGGTCGGTTGATCCTTTTACGAGAATTATGTTTGTTCATTCAAATGAACGCAGGCTGAATAATCGCGGCGATTTTAGTCGGAGATATTTTATTTATTTATGCTGTATTTACATAAACACATTCGTGAGAAGTATTCGGGTTTTCAGCAGATTCGAATATTGATAACACAAAATCAATCTTTTATGGCGAGTGGGAAAACTAGCGTTCCATTCGTTCCTCAAGGAGAGGAAAGTTTAAACGTCACCGGTCATGTGTTACGCGAAACGAACGCATTGGAACAATGAATCTCCGATTGGAATAACATAAGAATATATTTGTTCGCGTGGAAATACTTTGCGATGTGTACATTTTTTACGTTTAGTATAAAGTAGTTTTTCACAGTGTAATACCGAGTTTGAATAATAACTTTTAAATATTTCATACAGTTTTATATAGCTGCATATATGCTGTATATATGTTACTATATATACCGCGCATATATGTTGCATATATGCAATGTATATGTCGCCATATATGTTATGCATATATGCTGCATAAATGCAGTATAAATGTTATCATATATGTTACATAAGTATGTTGCATATATGCAGTATATATGTTGCCATATATGTTACATGTGTATGCTATATATATATCAGAAAATTTAACATATATGTCATCATATATGCATTACATATGTCCCCATATATGGTTATGTAAAATTTTTGACCATTCATTTTTTTATTCATTGTTAAAGGACTTTTCATTGTTAAATAAAGATCGTTTTAAGATTCACCGTGTATTTTAAATGTATCGTTTTTTCAATTACTTTTCCTCTCCGTGTAAGTACGCTGCATACATGTGCCGAGACTATGCAACGGAGAACTTATCTCAAAGTTAATTTGTATACGTCAAATAAATCGACATGAAATTATAAATTCAATTATTTCACTGACTTTCTCCACGTAAAGTTTCTCAAATAAATAATAGAATTCATAGAAATAACGGAATATTTATATAAAATCAGACTATTTGTGACGTTTGTTTCCTATCTGTAATGAGTAAATTATTGCAATGCTAAAAATGCAGTCTGAAAAATGCAATCTGAAAAATGCAATCAATTTGAGTTGACAGTTACCTATCGTTGGGTTTTGATTATATCTAATTATAAATAAAAGTAGTTTCAGCTGTTGTCGCCTCACGGAGTTGTTAGTTATTTCATTACGCGTGATTACAAGTTCGAGATATTTTTTGTATTCAACAAAGTGCATCTAATGTTATGCTGAAGGTCTAATGTAATTACCACGTTGTACAATAAAAAGTTATTATCGTTTAATAATAATCTCGTTTCATGAGTAAACTCGAAATGATAACGGAAGTTTTTTTTCAACCAATTCAAGGATTGATCGGTTTTAAATAAAATCAATTTTAACGAAAAAAAAAAAAAAAAAAAAAAATTAAATAAATAAATTAAAGAAAGATAATTAAAACAATGAAGTCAGAATTACAATAATACGATTATTACACTTTTAGCTTTAATTTAATTATTCTAAATTTCTTTTTGGCTTACAATTGCCAAGAAAAAAAAATTAAAAATTTTCTGCAGACGTATTTAATATTTGCTTTATATCCTGCGCGAGTTTTTAGCTCTTAGTTATAATTTATACTAATTTCCAATGAAAGAAAAAAATTGAAAAAAAAAAAATTATTTTCATATAATGAGTCATGCATGTACATTATTTGCGTGTTTCCTTAAAAAGACTAACCTACGAATTATATCTGTTCTTTATTTGATAACAAAGGAAAGAACAGATTCTACGGAACACTTTCCATAGAAATTGACACTAAATTACCAAAGTATAATGACGTAATTCTCGAAACTAAGTTCCACCGTTTGCCAGTGATGTAAGAGTAACATCATCAAATCTTCGTTCGCTTGATAAATTGATTTTATTATGAGGTGATTCACCTCCGGAAGCGTATCTAATTTAATTGACTTTTTTCTTTTCTCCATTTTAAACCAGATTTGAATGTGTATATATTTAAATTTAAATAAAATTACTTTTTTTTTATTAATTTGCTTGTGTTATATCGTATTGTTGATTGATATAATAAAATAGTGTTGACGAGTTTGAAATATATTTGAAATTTTTATATAACATGTTTTTTAAGATATTTTATCAAAGTTTTAATAACTATAAAAAACAAATTTGACGAAATATCCAAAATTTAAAAAAATTGCGAAAATATGTAACTGAATTTTTTGCAGATATAATAAATAGATTTCAATCGAAAGAATTGTTTTTATAAAAAAAGTGAGAAAGTAGTAAATGTGGGTATGCTCGTACTCATGATGTAATGGAACAGAGGACAATCACTTATTAATATTCTGGTACATTATTGAATCAAATTTAATAATGCTTGTCATCAAAATTTCTTCAAGCGATTAGTCGGACATGACTTTTTTTGGTACATCGAGGTCTATCTAATTTATGATATAAATTATTTAATTGTCATTGAGTTAAATCTGATTTTCTGTGTCACTTTTAATGACATTTTTTTAATTATAAATCTTATTTTATTAAAATTAAACGTAATTTTAATTTGGTAAATTTTATCATAAATTTTATCATTATTTTGATGCACAGTTTTCATGACAAAAACATTACATTCTCATACTGTTAGATTAATTGTAATTTTTTTTTTTTTCTGAGTGTACGAGTTATCATCAAAGTCCATTACATTATGATAATAATATAGGAACATGATAAAATTGTCAACAAAGTTAATTTTGATGTATTAAATATTCTAGAATTTTTTTTTATATTTAATTCACGCTTTAAATAATATTTTTACTGTAAAACTCATATTAAATTCTAATTTAATGTTATATATAACATTGCATATAATAACAATTCTTAAGATATTATCATATTAAAATAATTAAATAATATAATTAATGATTGTATTCATAATTTTGTATGTAATATATTACTGAAGTGAACGTTAAACGTAAACAAAATTGCAATTGATTTGTTTACATTCGATGTAAACAAAGATGGACGAGTACTCTAACCTCAAATATTGACTCACTCAAATCTGCAGCCTTGAAATTTACTAATTTCAGAGTTTCCTTTTCAAAGTTTTATGAGAAAGTCCATAATTTCTAGATATTGAATAAAAAAATCATTATTGACTATAATATATGAACCATATGAACCATTATATGAGAATTCATAAAATAATAATAATAAATAACATGATAGCATTCTAGTTTCTCAAAAATGCCATTTGGGTAGTTATTTTCTAATTGTTCAAAATCGTCACATTTATCACAACCTTCTAATATCCTTATTCATACAACTTGTTACTTCCTATTTATCTTTTTGGGTGGCAAAGGAGAAAATTGCAGTTTAATGATTACTTCAGTTATTTTATTTTATTTTTTTTTTTTCCCATTTTTTTGATGATTTAAATATATTGTAACGCAATCACAAAAAACTATTATCACTCATTAAATTCCCAGGATTTTTTCTTATGAAACATTGAAACTGCAAGGGAAAAAAGACCTTTTTAATATGTCCTATTATGTGTGTATATATACAATAGGACATATTATAAAAAACATACAGTACAAGCATATAAAAATATAACATATATATTGTGTCAGAATTATCATAATATATACTGATACGATATTATTCATTGTCGTATAATTATCATTCTATATAATAATATAAAATGACGCATTTCAACTGAAACAAAACCTTACAATTACACGAAAGTACACTGTAAAAAGACAATGTAAAATTACACTAGATATCATGTAAAATTACAGTAAAAGTGTAAAGCAGCAATTTCATTAGCTTTTACACTTTTACGGTAATTTTACATGATACCTAGTGTAATTTTACATTCTTTTTTTTACAGTGTACCAAAAGTGACTGAACCACCGAACTGTCTCAGTACTTAAATGTTCGCATAACGTGCACGGTTCTTTTTGCTCCCTCGCTCACTTAAATCGTCACAATCACTCGATCGCTTCTCACCTGATACAATTGTCCGGGTCGTTTTTGCAATCTGTGTTGCAGCGGAAGCGCTCCCAGGCGAGCCATCCCATCGGTGGCGTCCTGGCGAGGCCGTTCTCCAGTGCGGCGCCGCGCTCCAGAGCCGCGAGCACCAAAACCCACCAGACCGGCGACATGCTTGACGGCTGCTGAAACTGTCACGGTGCGACTTGAGTTTGGCGCGGGATTGCACGGGGGAGGGAGGGGGTGGGGGGGAGAGAGGATCGGGGGTGGGGGCTGGGGAGCGCGTTCCCTCTGGCGTTTGTACGCAATTTCCGGCCCACCAACCCCTCCTCCCACTCGTATGGCCGTCTTTGTTTGTAACATACAGCTTTATGCGTGCGGATACAGGCGACTCGACCACGCATGCTGGCGAAATGTGGAATGCACACGCG
>JABFOV010005125.1:0-12602 GCA_022817685.1 Aradophagus sp. ZL-2020
TCTGTCAGTTCAGTTCACTCATCGTTAATCATGCTACTGACTCGTGGCATTGCCTCACGTGCAGTCATGCTTGTCAATGCGTCTGCTTCTCTGCTTGTGTCTGGATTGGTGGTTCTCTGTTCACGTGCGTCTTTGCTGCGCAGGGCGCCTGCGCGCCCGCGGACGTGCGCGGCGAGGGAGGCGGAGGGTGGGGGGGGGGGGGGAGGGGGGGGGAGGGGGGGGGAGGGGGGGGGGGCGGGGGGGGGGGGGGGGGGTAAAGGAAGCAAAAAAGCCAAAAAAGGACGCGGAAAGATTAAAAAAAAAAAAGAGAAAAATGAAAAAGCAAGACACGAGCCAAACGGAAAGGATGTGTCTCTTGTACGTTATTTCGCAAGCGAATGATGTACGCGCTGGAAAAAAGAGGCAGCGTTTGGCGAGATTTACGGACGGGGCGTAGATTCGCAGCCAGAAACAGAAAATCAGCGACGGGTCAAAGGTGGCCGGTGTTTCTCATGTCGCGATAAGACAAAAAACCGGCGACGACAGGCGAACGAGAGAGTCAATCGGGGCCTGCCATTATCGTACATTATTGGTCTGGCGTCGACTCGTTCGTTGGGCCCATGTGTGCTCGCTCGTGCGACGGTGTGTTCGCGTTCGTGTGTTTTGCCATAACTCCGAGATAAATAAAGCCCGAGACCCGGATAAATCCGCGGACATCGCCGGCCCGTTGTATAATGCAAATGCAATCATGTCAGCGGCGGTGCAACGAAACCGTTTTAAAGCGGCCAGGCCGGTGCCATTAGTACCAAATTAGAAATTACCAATGAGACGTCGATACCGCCTGGTACCTCGATACCTTTATGCGACCGGGACAATCTTTATTACATCTACGGCCGCGAACATGTATCTCTACGCGGGATGAGATGTTGCGCTCACATTCCGTACTTCATTTTATTACACAAATTGACCGCGCGCGCCCCGCCAAGAAGTTCCGCGTCAATTCGCCGGCCGGCTTGCGTAAGCCACATTCCGCCTCGCTGATTTCCATTGATAACGGCCCTTCGGCTCTTCGGCTTGTCGCTGTCGAGTGTCATTATCGTTTCAGTCCAACGTTTCCCGAGTTATTTCCACGCGGACGTTACTTTTTTTCCTTCCTTTTTTCGAATAATCGTTGAAATTTAATTGTTCGGTGGACATTGTGTAAAAGTTGTTTTTGTCGCTCGCGTTGCTTCGTTTTTTGTTCGGTCGGTCGCTTGTTTTTTTTTTTTTTTTTTTTTTTTTTACGGGCTTCGCAATGGAAGAATAGCCGGCGAGCCTCGCGTTCCGCGGACCGTCCCAGGCGATTGTGTAAGCATTGAGCCAAGCGTAATCTCGCGTACCGCGAGTGTGGCGGTTTTATTGAAAACGCAAGATCGCCTCTCCCAGCTGGCGTTGCACAATGAGCGAGTTCCGAGAGCGCGGATAAACGGTTTGCGCGTGTCTGCATCGCCAATAATTAGCTATAAATCCTGCCGAAGATTGATCGCATCGCGGCGTCGGCGATTTTTGTTACAGTTTGTATGCAGCGAAATTTTAGTTTCTCATTATTTGAGTCGTACTGTTCAGCAATACTTGGGGAAGAGTTCTATCAGTTGAATATATTTGCGAATCAAATCATTTTTTCTATGTCATCCTAAAGTCATCGATAATATCGATAATATTTTACAGATAAATAAATGTATAGAACAATGTTTTGCGAAAATAATTGCGAGTTAAATTTTGTAAATTGCATTTTGTATGAATTTATTTAATTTAATTACTAAAGTAATTTTTTTTTCGTATCTTATTGTCGAATCATCGATAATCATTTGAAAGATAAAAAACAAGAAAATAGTATGTCCAGTACTCGTTGAGTCAAACACGAAGCTAACGCAGGATAACCGAAAAAAGAAGGAATCGAACGAGGGAAGAATAAAAAAAGAGGCTAACCAGCACAAGTGATATCGGGCGAAAAATATGGACGCCATTTTGGCGAATAATTTTGAGTGCCTCACAACTGACAGATCGCCCTCGCGTGCAACCATGCGAGAGCGTGTCCCGCGAACGTTTCGGATCGGATTTACAATCCGACCACAATATCGCGCGTGTAAACGGATACCCCCGAGGTCGTAGGAACGAGTGCCGGCACGAGGCGCGCATAAATTTCGTCCCACGGGCTATATTCGACTATTACAACCTAGCAAGCAATGCCCGATGATCGGATCGCGTCCGTAACGGTCATCGCCGGCCAATCTAAACGCTCTCGCCGCGTTTCGCCAATTCAGCATTATGCTTTTATGTTCTTCATGAGTAAACAATCACCGGCTTTAAAATACCACGTACGAACAGCGATGTCTAGCACGGCAGAATATTCAGACGGTTTGTCATTTTTTTTCTCCTTTTTTTCGTAGGAAGGAAAAAGAGAAATTTATTATACACGGATAAAATTGTAATTTAAGTGTGCGACTTGAATACACAATATATTGTGTAATTTCAACGAAGCAGAAACACGGCTTATGCTACTATCTTTCATCTATATTATTTTTATACATTTTTATCACTCTTCAATATAATTTGATGAATTTTTTCGCAATGTGAATTTAATATACGAAAATTGAAAAGAGACTTAATATTTTAATGTCAAAATATATACTTCTGTACTCACAAAAACTCAGTTCAAAATAAGCGGATCGTACTCGAAATAAGTGGATTATTATTATAAAAGATTGATTTTATTTATTTTAACAATCCACTTGTTTTTGACTGAAATCTTACTTTTTGTCCGTGTAAGAATACGAATTGTCTGATTAATATGCAAATACTCTTACAAAAATATTAATAAACATTGCACTAAGAATGGCATATCACTTTTACTTTATATTTGCAAAAAAGATAGTGGTATAATAAATTTTCTTTTTGTTATCATTGAACACTCCTTTTTTTCATCCATAAAATATGAATTTTACTGAATGAATCGCTCGAATCAAAGTTTGTCTGGCGCCACTTGCTCCGCATCAATTGTCATGACGACTGTCACGTCGCGTTAATCGTAAGCATTGTAACATTAAGGTTAACGTTCACGGCGATAAAATCTTTTCGAATTAATTGTGAAATTCAATCAGTGTCGCAACTTCATTAGCCTGCCACTCCCTTGTTTACAGTCCGTGCACTAATTAAGAGCCGCGTCGTACGGATGGCTTGCGACAGGTGTACGAATTGCGGAACGGCATCTGCGCCACAATGAAATTCACGTGCGTGCTAGCGCGCACACAAAGCCATTGAGACGTCGCCGTTTACACAAATCCCGGCTTAGTCAGACGAAACGAACCAACGAACGTCGCTTGCATAACCGTACACTATCCTTCCCCGTCTATCCATCAGCCCAGAAGCGAGCAACAATTAAATCACCGGCTTCATTCGGAAAGCGATGCCTCCGTCTTCGATCGACATTTATTTCGTCGCTACGAATTTGCATACTTTGACTTCTGCATATCTCTTTCAGCCTTTGGAAGGACGTCTTTCGATCGTTGTATATCTGCGATGATAACTTTATTCGGGATTTATTTCTGCAGAACTTGCAGGAAAGGTTTCGCTTTGACAGTCTTTTGCTTTTTTAAATAAAAATCTAGTCAGTAAGATGTTAATATAACGAAGTTGTTTACGTATTGACTATAAATTCACTGTAAAAAGAAATAAATAATATTGTTATTGCTATTATTATTGTTTTGGTTAAGATACAATTGCTTTTATTACTGTCATTATTCCATATTATTTTTATTATTACTATAATTACTCATTATTTATATACATATAAATCTCTGTTTGTGTTTCAATAGTCAAAGGCGGCCACTCAAGGTCTCAATATTTGCGCTTCCGAATGTCGAGCCGTCCGAAATCGTGGGCCATTTGACGCGACTTAACAAGCCGATGATTCATTGGCCTTTTTTGTCCGAACAAACGATTCGGCCGTACCTTTTTTCCTCGTTCATCATTCACAAACGAAATCACAGTTACGCACGCAAAACGCGCCTCGGCGGCAGAAACAATCGGCCGTGGCGGGCCTCCCTCTGAGCGCGGCCAGCCCTGCGTTTATTTGGCCGCGCAGCGGGGCGACTGCGGCCCTCGATGCGAGCGAATTTTCAATGGCCGTGCGGTGTGTTGCTATCGCGCTGAAAAATATCCCACGGAATAACGATACGCGGGGCGCTCGTGCTGTTTGACAAAGTTGCGCAATTATTCCAGCAAGACCACTCGTTACTCGGCAGCGATGATCAAGTCTCGCGGCGAGACAACGAAATGTCAGAACGATCGGTTGCGAGCGATGACAAAAGTCGAGCTGCGAATTCGCGGGTGTCCCAGACGTACAGAGTCGTTAGCCGACGTCGACCTTGGGCAAGTGCGATTGTTTCTTCGGACAGTTATTTCGAAAGGTCAAATTTCTCGAATGGCATGTCGCGGCCGATCGTACGGAAAAGTCGTCTGGAGATATCAGTAATACTGATGGCTCCGGAGTTTTTAATTGTAAATTAAAGATATTAATATTATAATGACATTGGTTGAGAGGTAATTTTTTTTGGTAATTTTTTGATCTCAATTTTGATCAACTTATGATGATCTAAATTCAAAAATTATTCTAAAAATTTTTTTTCAGACCTTAGTCATTCACAACCAAGTAAACCAATTTCAAAATCATTTCCAAATATTTAATTAAAGTCAACTAAAATACGTTCTTGCACATAAAACATCAAAATAATTGTACACCCTACGATGCCTAATGTTTCAAGAATAACTGAACCGTCGAATAGAAATTTACCGGCCATAAAAGATTCCGGTTAAAGAATTTTCAATAAGATAAAATTTCGGTATAGGGAAACGACGTTTGAAAAGACGCAGCGCACCAGCAGGAAGCCAATGGGATACCCGGTGCGATTAATGTCGATTAAAAAGTTCGGAGCGGGCCGATCATTATGGTCGGCCGGGCAATTTCGTGGGCGAAGTAAGGTAGCCGGATCGGGCTTTGTGCGCAAGCGTGCTTCTTTTTGAATTTATTTCTCGTCGAGTGTCGTTGCCTTTTTTCTCCGGCTGGGCCGTCGCTCGGTAATTACTTCTAGTTCAAGGCTCGCCGTGCATCGAACTGCCGTCGGCTCCCGATTCGATAACCAAACTTATAATTTAATGGTTAATTACATAAGGGATCCCCCGCGATTCGGGCCTAAGCCACTGGGCGGACACGGTGACGTGCAGGAATGCCAACCGTCGGCATCGATCGTACCGAGCATTGCCGCTGTCTAATGCGACTTTTTTTCACTCCGCTTTCTTTTTTCTTTCTTTTCGTTTTGCTAGTTTTGCTTTTTTCTTATTAATACGCGAACGTGGCATCATTTTTTAGTGGCAGGGCTGTACAATTATTTCGTTCTACCGCGCCAAGGTAGCCAATTGGTAGTTGATGTGTATGATGGGAAATTATGAAGTGGAGCAATTACGAACTGCGTAATAGTGGTACCAAATATGTTGCCGGGCAAAATGATTTTTTACTGTGAATTTAAGGATTAATTTGGGTTTTATATTTTCAGCTGGAGGTCGCGTTTTTAAAAAAGCTAATCAAACGCGAATTTTTTATACAGAGTATTAACAATCAAAGCACATATTTTAAATTTTCCAACGTTCCTTTATTTTCTTTGAATAGACAAACATTAACAATGACAAAAATGGAAAATAAATATCAAATTCCTTAGATACTATATAAAATTCGCTTGAACATGTTCCCTTCGAATGAAAAAATCCGCCCGTTCATGTGTTTCGACCTTCCAGACGAATTGCGCGAATTTACCGTTAAGCCTCGGGCGAAAAAACCGCTAATTAACAAAACAAGGTACAAGAAGCGAGGAAAAACGGTGGCACAAGATGCTCGGCGCGACACTGATTTATCTACCAGGAACTGTAGCGCGGTCATTTTGGCTACTATCGTAGTGGGTGGTTCCGCGAGAAATGACTTTCATGGATAGAATCAAGATGGTTCTGCGCTGAACCTGTGAGTCGTTCCGCGTCCTCGCACACCAGGCGTGGCTGTCTCCTCGATTCTGGCCGCGAGGACTCGCCGGCCCCGTCAAATGAATTTCCGCGACTACTTTTTTCCCCCTTTTCTTTTTTCTTCCTTTTTATTTTTATTTCTTAACTTTATTTTCACCGATCAATTTTCGCGCGACCAGAAAAGGAATTAATCACGAACGGCCGTCAATTAAGCGAGCCGAACGGCCGCAATCTTTTTCGGCCGAGGCGAAAAGAATTGCGCTGCATCATCGGATCCGGGTAGCCGAGTAGCGCAACCGCTTGGCCGCGCGTCGCCGTACGTGCGGGTCGCGCGGGTCACCGGGACCCCTCCAAGTTAATCACTCGCGGAAAAGACAAACTATCAAGTTAAATGTCACACATCTGCGCGGCCTACGTGCGAAATGATATTTTATGCCACTCGCGCGCCATGAACTTTCCCATTTCACGTAATTTTCGCGAATTCATTAACAAACTCATTACTCGCGGTGCCGTGGCGGTAATCGATTGTAACCTTTGACACGGTCTTGCTCGGAACGCGGCTTTTCGGGTGCATTCAACTCTGCGCATGTATAACGCGAAATTAGCATCGTAAATTTGCAAGTAGTGTAATGTGCGCTTCGCCGAGGAAAAAAGTAGGTAATAAAATTCACGGCGATCGTTGTGAAATGTATTACGGTCTGAGAGAATTTCACTACGATTGTTGTTCATTTTCAAACTTCATTTTCTCAGATTGAAGAGAAATTGATTGTTAATGGTAATGATTACATTGTTAAAAAAATCTGTGAAAATATAGTTGAAAATTTTAATTGCAATTTTACAATATATTTATTTATATTAAATTAGTTAATGTACGCAGTTAATGTTTTTATGTGTCACAACAAATGTTAATTGTAATGAAATGAATTTCATTTCTTTTCTGAAGAATATGATATTAATTATTATTCCTTACACAAATGTATAATCTACTGTCTTGTGTATTCTAGCATAAAAAATGTTGAATTAATATAATTTTAAGTGCACTGAAGTACGAAAATTTATTCCATGAATATTGCATGTTTCGTGAAATTAAAGAAATATTAATACTTCAAAATTATTAGAAATTACAAGTAAAGCGCGATGTAGCAATTTCTGCGTTAAATAATGCACTTGGACAAATTATCGTTGACTTTTACTTTAATTCGATTTCGCTCACACTTCAACAATCTATTCAAAACCAGTTTCAATTTGTTTATAAAAAAGATAAGCTGGGTTTTATTGCATTTTGATTAGTCGCCGCGAACAGTGTATAATTTGTTTATTACTTAATAACGCCGTAATAATTGTTGGCGCAAGATAAGAAATCGGAAATAATAAAACGATTTTATTTAATAATAGCGGCCCGTCAGTTATGAATTTATAAGCCGCGGGGCGAAAGGTTTGATACGATAATTGCAGGATGCAAGCGGCAATTGATAAATAAATAATCGCGAGTTCGGTTCAATCAACGATTCGCAAAATGTTTCTATTTCATGGACCCTCCTCATTTCGTTCGCTGACACCGAGTCCGGGATTTCGCGGAAAAATGAGTCGCCGCATGAATAATTTATCACGCTGTCTAAGGAACTACGCGTTATTATCGGATTAATTGCGATATCAAACGTCGCCGTGATAATCGTGGCGATTTTGCGATCGAAATTGTTGTTCGATCTTTATCCGGGGGAGCGCGAGTGTGGGTATCAATTATGAAAATGAAGGACAACTTTGAAGTTCGCGTATCAGGACGCGCCAATTATATTTCCATTTAAGCGCACGCCGGAGCATAATGCGCTGTAATTATCATTTTTTGATGAATTGCAATACGCGAGAAGTGGGTTACCAAGTGCACTGCAAGAGTTTTCAGACTTGTTTGCAGATTTTGCATCTTTTGGGTAATTTTTTACGAAAAGATGTCAGCTAGTGAAAAAATACTGAAAAAGCAAGAAAAAACAAACTGCATTTACTGTATTTTTTTAACACAATGAAAATAACAAAAGATAAGAATTATTATGTTTCACTGTAAACGATTAAATATGCATTTACTGCTAAATCGTAATATCGTTTTTCACACCATTTACATAATTATCTATGTTTTTCGACTTTTGCTCAAACAAAAGATACTACCAACAGAAAATCGCCACGAAATAAATTATAATAAATTCCAATAAATCATAATAAATAGAGCCCGTTCGGCAGTGAGTTACCGTGCTTTATTAATGCAATAAACGATTGATACATAAATTTACAGCGACGTAAAAACTCATTCTTAACATGTAATAAATTCGATCGCGCAAATTTTTTTTCATCCGGCCGCGTAACAGTCGAGCGAAACGGCCCTTTATTGCAGTAATTTAATTCCGCAGCGGCGCAAACAGTCGTGCGTAAAAGTAAATCATAAGAACGTTTGTCATTTATCAATAAAAGTCTCGGTGCAGATGTCCTTTTCTTCGTCTCGTCCTCTTCCCCTCTCTTTGTGTGTGAAAATTAAAACGCGACGATAAAATCGAAGCTCGCCGGTTTTTCTCGACGATCGTCCGAGAAAAAGGGCGGACAATTAAAGACGCCGATAAATTCTCAGGCGCGTTTCCCCGGCAAAAAGGCCGCACGGCGCTCGCGCGGCTCTGCCCCCCCCCCCCTCCCTCCCCGACAAAGGAGGGGCTATTGATGTCAAAGCCGGCCACGGACTGGTTCGGGGCGCCCGTGACTTTTTATCGCATCGGCGCGATTCGATAACAAGAGGCCTCTCGCTTGCTTATCCGGGAGAATCGCTGGTGCCGGTAATCAAGCAGCCGTGGTACCCTAATTGTCGGTAAGAAGACCCCCTATTGGTCGCGGTATCTATAATTACAAAGGAGTGACTCGGCGGAATTCCGCGGGATTGTTCGGCCGCTTATCGCGCTCGCCTCGATCTCGAGTCATTTAATTTCGTGACACCAGGCCGCGGCCAATGAAAGCCGTCCGCGCGCGCGTTTTTTTGTTTTTCCTTTCCCCGCCAAATTTGTTTACCAGCCTTTGCTCGCGAAAGGTTAATTGCAATTAAGACACAATTTTCGTTCGTCGATAAATCACGCTTTGTCGCGCCAATCCGCGCACTAATTACGCGCCTTGCTTGCGGGCTCGTTTGTTGGATGCGTTTATGCGTTAGCGTTGACGTTGGTTCCAGTCGATTGACTTTCTGTTATGAGATTTATCCGTTTTTACAAAATTGAAATTTAAATCATCTTGTTGTTTTCTTAAACCAAGTGTATATTACATTTTCTCCTGAATTTGAAGAAATGTATTTTGTAGAGCAAAATGTTGATGTACGATCAAAGTTTGCATTATAGAATTCATTTTCTCAAATTTTAAAGAAATATTTCATATAAATTTTCTTCAGTATCGACAAACCTTGTGGTTTGATATATATAAAAATTGAATATTGTTTTTAAATGCATCGTATTTTATTGAAAGGCTTTTATGAGCATCATTATTTGAATCTTTTCACATAGAGTATATTAAAATGTTAGTACAATTAATATTGATTTTATCATACGCCCTGTAATTTTTATTTTATTTTATTTTTTTGCAATACGTGTAGCAAATAACATTTCTTTCAATACGTTTTGATTAGAGTCTTGAATAACATTCAGAGTTTATTTGCTTTTTACGTTGTGTTTATTGAATGCCAGTGCCAGGAGCGTAAAGAAATGAAAAAAAAAACTTTCGGAATTGTTTGAGAAGAAAAAAAGCAGAGACCATAGATAAAATAAAATGAAGCCATAATGAGATGATTTAAAATTACATTTGAATTGAAACTATAATGATTATTTTCATTCACCGAAGAATGATATCCAATTGCCACTCATGTTTTAAACTCTGGGAACACGACTGAAATGTTTAATCAAATTACTTTCTATCACTTATAAACCGAGTCCAGCAACGCGACTGTTAAGAATGAGCTGTACTATTGCGCTTTTGATATTTGTAACCTTTTATTATATTCCCAGATCATTGTCTAAAGTAATAATAGATCGTCCAATTACCATTACGCCATCTCGGTTTCAAATCTCTTCAATCTCATCAGCAAACTTCAACAACTTTCCCGCGACAAACCAACATTAAATTAAAATGGTTTACAATTAACGGTAGGTTAATTAAAAATCATTTCTAACGAAGTATTAATTAAGCTCTGAAGTCCAGCAAACGGCCTTTGAATTAATTAAAAGGACGAATAACGAACGTATCTCGTCGAGAGTACACGATATGTCTGTCATTATAGCTAGCCGATGTAGTCTTAAAACGTCGATTCTGCTAAACTGACCGAACAATTTGCATTGCGTGCCGAGGGAATAAAATAATTGGAATTAAAAGTGAAACGATATAAACATCTGGAATCTTTGAACTAATGATGTATTGCGAAAGAAGACCATTGTCTGACATTAAATGAATCCTTTTAATTCTAATACTCTCTTTGAAATATGTACGTTGAGAAAATTCGATATATAAATTAGCAATCTAGATCGTACTATATAGATTGTAATGAACAATACCCGTTACAACAAGTCGCTATAAACAATGATTTTCATTTTCATTTTTAAACTTCAATAATGACTCCAGTAACATTGAAAACTGATGTTTTACGTCGCTCCAGAATCATCAATCAAGACTCCGGTGCTTTGCAAATGTCATGCAATCGCGGTTAAACCTTTGGCCCATAAGATTTTTTTTATTCAGTCATCATAAATGAAATTGATGGTCGGAGGTGTTTTTGGATCAATAAATATAATTTCAAACTGGATTTTTAAAATTAAAAATAATAAATTCAATATAACAGGTTAAGAGAAAGTTTCAGTTTGACTTTTAAATAATAATAACAAATTTTACTGTATTGAACCTTTTAAAAAAATTTTGTTTTCTACATTTCAGGCTGCCATAATAGATCTCTCATCTTGAATTTTAAAAATCTGGTTTTAAACTTATGTTCAGTGATTCAAAAAAAAAAAAAAAAAAAAAAAAAACCCTCAACGATTTAGTTTAAAGAAAAATGATATGCTGTAAGTATTCAGTTCCTCATAATACATCCATCATTATCAGAGACTTACTCAGTAAACAAAAAACTCTAGACAAATAATTTTTCTGTTTATTTTAAAACTTTATTACTATAATTCAAAATTTCTGATAACGTTGACAACTCAATAACTTGCTTGCCAATAACCATTCATTAACTCTAACAACGTCGTTATAAACTTGCTTCGTTCGCAAGTTCCCATGTTCACGTGTTCGGAAAAACCTAACGTAAAAAGACAAAAAACCGATGAAAGACAAGTAGTTCAAAATCCATCAAGAACGAAAAGGTTAAAACTAAACGAGGCTATCCGAAAAAAAAAAGAGTATAGATCGATTAGCTCCGAGCGCTCGGTAAATGTAAGCCACGCAGCGGCGTGATTAATTAGAATCGTTGCTGGCAACTAGAGTCGACCTTGAAACTACTCTGGGTAACTCGTGGTGGCCGGACTCGAGCCGAACGGAGTCGGACCACGTGAGGTGCGCGCGCTCCCGTGATTGCAGAGTTCGGGCGGTGATTACGCGACCTCGCGGTGACCTTTCGCGAGAGCCAGGCCTCCGGGCCGTACCTGTTTCCCCGCGTCGCTCACACACGTGTGCCCACGCTCTCGCACACCCACACGCGAAACGAGTGCAACGCCGGAGAAACCGGAACCACGGCCAGTAGTTGCGCATTAACGAAGCCGCGATTGATCGCGGGGTGAAGAAGGTGTTGGCCCGGCCGGCCCGCCGGATGGGTGTACGCCGCGGCCGAGCCCCGCTTTCCTCGGCGCGCGGCCTCAAAAGCCCGGCTATTACGGATAGCCTATCTTTCGAAGGGATCTTGTCGACTTTTCAGTGCCGTGCGCACGCAGCTACGGTCGACTCCCAGCCTTTGGTCCCGAGCCACTGAAGTCCTGCCTGGCATTTCGCGGGAAAAACAACGCCGACGGAGCGATACCGACAGCGACACTTTTTACGCCGAAATCGTTAAATGCCGAGTCGTGTCTTGTCGAAAACGGAATTGGATAGGGGACGGGGGGCAGGCGGGCAGGTCTGAAGGCGCGCGAGGCAGCTATCTGGAACGGCGAGTCGCTTTCCCGGTTCGATAAAGCGCGATAAATTTCGAGCCGATCACTTCATCAGTTGGGGCACGACCAAACAACTCCCATTGTCTTCGGAGCCGTGCCCCAATCACGACGGCATTTACGCACGGATGCGCACGCGAGCGTAAATATCGTGCGACGATAGCATCGGCATAGAAAACCGGCCGTCATCGTTGTTGTCATTACAGGCCAATGCGTCTAGCTTGATGTCTTTATTTATCGCTGTTTGCCGTCGAGTACGACCGCGCGCTCGCGGGTCCCTGGCCAATGGTCGTAGCATTCTTAAGCTCTTTTCTGGTTCAAAAATTGATTCCTTTATTTTTCGCGCATTCCTGCGTTTCGCTGATCTAGATTTTTGAAGATAAGAAGGAGGCAAAGGTTTGTAGACGACTGTGGTTCTGACCTCTACTT
>JABFOV010005126.1:0-12598 GCA_022817685.1 Aradophagus sp. ZL-2020
GCCCCATGCTATGCCAACAATAATTCCAATCACTTGTCTAGCCCAATAAATTACATCTAAAAATTCTTCCTGCAAAAATACATAATTTATTAAATATTAAATAAAGACAGGTTGAAAAATAAAGTATATTATTTAAATAAAAGATGTGTGATGTATAATTTAGTATGTCATTCAAATAAAATTTACAACACATATTTTTGCGTATGCTCAAAAAACAATATTTTTTTTTTTACAAATTGACAATAAATCTTTGAATTAAATAATAGAATTTTGTACAGTCAGTGATGACGTTACGAGTTTAAGAGGTTTAAATTTATACAACATAAATTTACATGAAACAGAGGTTAATTTTACCTTATCGGGCCAACTCGAATTAGCAGTTATTGCTCGGGACCAAACACTTAATTCACATTTTGTACTACTTCCATTTCTGTCCGTGTGTTTGGATTTTGACATTTTTCTGTAGAAATAGAAAACTAACCTATGGTATGTTGCCACGAGTATTATTCAACAACTTATACTCTGCTTGTGTCATCGAACAGCCGGATTCCGACTATGTTCGAGCTTACACGAAGCGAATCGGAACACGTAATACCAACCTTAAAAAAATAACATTTAAAAATATTATCTAATGTTAAATTGAAACTTCATCTTATAATTGAATTGATTGATGATGAAAAAATTAAATATAATTAAATCATAAGTGAAAATTTATCTTATAACAATTTGTTTGTTTGTTTGTTGCAGTTACTGATGTCATGAAATTCGTCTTGGATGTCACATTATTTCAACATCATCAAAAAAAGGTAAGTTTTCACGTTGTAAATATTATAAAGTAGGCATGAATTTTTAAATAATTTACAAGATTGTCGATACTATGTTTACTTTTTATGTGCTAATATCGATTAGTATATGATTAATCGTTTTATCGGTAAGAATTATTATTTGAATAAATTGTGACTTGAAAATGTAAATATTTATTGGATTCAAATAATTTTTATTATTGAAACAAGCTTTTTAATATTAACAAATAACACATTGAAATAAATTTTTATTAGGTTCATACGCAAATATGAATATTATGTAAATTAAATAGAAAGTTCTCTGAAAGTAGCCTCGAAAATGATTTTTCATTGTGAAAAAATCTTGGTACGTATTTAAAAGGTTTTTTGCATAAAAAGCGTTTTGATACATTTTATTTTTATGATTATACGTTTTTTGTAATTTTTCCATAGTTATTCCATTTTCTGCCTATCTTTCCCTACTAACCCTACCCTAAAGTAAATTACTTTAGTGATAATGAGTTTGTCATTTTCGGCAATCAATTGGTGATTGATGCTTTCTCCCATTCCTAATTACGAATAGACCTTCAAATGACTGTCTGATTATATACCCTCCCAAAAATTACAAGCGACGGTTAGTTATATCTATAATAAAAAATGGGTAATTTAATTTCAAACGTTTACAATATAATTAAAATTTTTTAATCAATTAAATATTAAAGTAACTTATAATATGATCCAAATGAACTCAATTGCAGATTTTTTTAAGAGAACAAAAAATATTAAACGAAAATTATTGAAATTATTAAACGAAAAATTGAAGTTTTACTTGCTCTTGAAATTAGACCTGTGCCCTTTCAGAATAAAAGCAGACACATGAAATAGTAAACATTGAAAATATGACTATGATTTATCAAAAACTTGATATGATTATTATTTATCAAAATTCAACATTTACTATTTTGCTTTTTTATTTTTATTTCAAACGTATCTATTTCTGAGACGAATGTCGCAAAAATTCAAGCCATGCCACAATGTTTAATATTACAATACGATAAAACTGGCTCAATGAAACGAGTTGGTTGTAAAACAAAATCTCTATTTAAATTTTTTGTTTAATCATTTTTAACTAATACTTAAACATAACAACTGCACCCTACGACATTATCTACTCAATCTCCTCATTGCCGCGAAATATTTATAACAAATCCGACTCGGCTTTTACGATCGCCCCTCGAAAGCTGAAAATAAAACACAAACACTCGAATCATCGAAAACAGAGGAACGGGAGGCGAGCGTCATTTCCGTTTATCTCCAACGTTTGCCGTGCTCGTTTTCGTCCACTCGTACGCTCGTTTTAAAATCCACTCGAGCGTTCCATCGGCGAACGTGGCACGCAAAGTCGAGCGGCCAGATCGCAACGACGATTGTCGTCGTCGGGACAATCTGTCGTTGGAATCCAGTCGGCGCGTCGCAATCGCAGATGGCCATTATCATAACGAACGAGTAGCGCCTCGGATGACGACGCGGACCTGAAATTAGCACGCGAATTGTTGTTTGCCAGCGCGCCTCGGAGGGCGCGCACTCCTGGAGGAGGAGCGAGGGTCGCAATAAGGGAGGTCGGGGGGGGGGCGCATTAAGCATCGGGGACTCGTGATTAGAGAAAAGCCTTTCAAACTCTTAATTCGCCGGTGGCTAGACCCTCTCTGTCTCCGACTCTCCTCGTCTCGGCCCCTTTTTGCCCCGCGCGGGGGGGCAAACGGGGGGGGGGGGGGTAACACCGAACATGCCCGGCTTCGGCGCGCTCGCCGGTCGCCATGGCGACGGACGCGCTCTCCTACCATCTCTCATCAACCCCTTCTAACCCCCCCCCCCGTTCCTCCCCGTGACCAAACTAACGACACCTAAACATGTACGGCGCACACGCGTACGTGACGGCGAAGCGACGGACCCAAATCGCCGCGCGTTATTCACCGCGGGGGTCGGCGCTGATTGCGCCGCGCCCGACTTTGCGGATCATCGTAGAAATGACGGCCTGCGTAGGCTCGGCAATTTGCTTTCGCCTTTGCTCGTCGTTTGCCTTGAGTTTGCTCGTTGCAAACGACGCGTCCTTTGCGCGCCCGCCCTTTCGCAAATGTTGTTCAAAGGGAGCGAAGTCGATGAATGGCGATCGGCTCGCACTGCTTCGGTCTTTCCAGAGGGGTTGAACGTTTTTTTCTCTCTATTTTCCTTCTTCTTTCGTTTGATTTATTTTGCAGGTTTTTCTTTCAAAAGAAGGGACGAACCTGAAGAGTCTTGAAATATTTCTCGATTGTCAGGTCTTTGATCTAAAACACTCTAGTTTTGTATTAAGAAGGGAATGTTTCCATTGCTTTCGGTGTTGTTAATTTATTTCTCAAGGGAGGATAAATATCATTTTATAACTATTGTCCGAGCAAAATTAAAAAGAAATACTCAGAAAATAATTAAATTATGATATAAAAAATTCAATTGTAGAAATTTGTTATTTGTGGATTTGGTTAGAAATATTTTTGTATAAAAATTAGTATTATTCAAAAACTTTCGTGCAATTATAAATAGATTTTAAAAATATTTATGCGACAAAGTAGAGTTTTTATACTCGAAAAAAGAGGGAAAAGAAATTTGTTAACGACGTTTTAAAAAGGTGATTAATAAACGGCTCGGTTGATTACACAAAAATCATTCGATTTCACAGTCGAATGTGCGGTTTGATGGTGCGACCCTCGCGCAAGACTTCCTGCGCGGCGGCCACTAATTCGAGCAAGCATTTAAGCTCCGAAAGCGCAGTAATTCCGACCGCAACTCACTCTCTAACGTGCTGGAAACGGTAGGTGGAGTTGTAAGAAAAATTGCGGTCGACAATGAAATGTCATTTCCCTATTGCAGCGCTGAAAAATATTCTAACGTTCCTTCCAAATCTCGATAAAAGCACCCGGAGAGACAAAAATTCAATTATTGTAGCAGTCGCCGATGAATATGTCCGCGATGAATAATTTAAACGTCTTCCTTTATTAATTAGTTAATGCAAACCGATGTGATAATCAGTCACGTAACTGCACATGATCTTCGACAGTTTTGGGTAAACTAAACGCATACCATTTGCATAACATTTTCGGTCGGGATAATCAAATTCCTCGCGTGATATTTTCATCTTGCTTAATTAATTATGGCTTCATACAATGTTCAAAATCATTTTTTATGCCAGTTATTATAAATTTGATGTCCTTGCAAATTAGAGTGTCAATGATTAAATTAAAAATTTGAAAGATAATCCAAAAAACGTTTAACAATGGGAAAATTGTTTGAGCAACGTATATCGCATTTAATTTTTAACTTGAAAATTGTCATAGCATTGCTTTTCATCTCAAAACTTTTAGCAACTTGTATGCATGTGAACCAAAAAGAAAGATTTTTTTCTAAAATTTATTACATTTTACAATGTCATAAAAAACCATTAATTAATTTAGTAATAAAATAACTATTTTCATTTTTTGTAATTCCTATTAATTCAGTTTATATCGCAGTCGATACCTTTTTTATCACGTAATTAATGTAGGCTTAGAATCGAATGGAAGTCGCACGTGTTATTAGTTTACGTTTAGATTACGAGTGTCATTAGAGCGAGCGTAAAACATTAAGTATACTGTTCAATGACAATCAGTGCGTTAGAACGTTACATATGTGAATGTAAGAGGCGTATTAAAGACAGGTTAGTGTTGAATGGGGAGTTACAAAGAGCGCCGAACCCTATCACCGTGACATTACACTGTGAATTTCAAACAAGTATCGCCCCTTCAGTAACACAAACGCAGCTATAAACATTTTTAAAGGGAACAAATTGTGCGTGTGCTCAATCTGTTTCATAATTTTTAAATTAACCGAGGACACGATGCGAGTGAAGTGTTGTATTTAAAATATAAACGATTATTTGTTCATCATGAATATTTTGAAATTTTAACGCTTTTATGTAATTTACAAAACCTGTGGTTTACGTTGAACAATTTTACATTTGCACTATTTAAAATCCACTTTTAATTTTTTCGATTTCGCATCGAACCGCGTCATTTCTTAAATTTTATTACTATTCGTTTAATGTAATTATATTCATATTTTGAATCAATCGAGTGGAAATAATCGAAATTATATCATATCTATATCCCGAGTCAGCTGTCTTGCAGTGTCGTATTTACATCAATGGAGAGGACTCGGCTAAGGACTTCAATTAGTTTCGAAACCGTACAGCAAATTTACACAAGTTTAGTAGATTATATTATTTCAACATTAGCTTTTACTAATTATTAATTAAGTTTTATGAAATATGTAATCAATGAAAACTATGTTGTTACATTTATTATTACATTTTTGTAATGATAATTTAATAATATCATAAGAATGACTAAAGATATGTTGTTTTACAACTTTACTCGTGTTTCAACAACTCAGATTGTTCGTTAGGTGTGCTGCTGATTTTTGCAAAGTACAACTAGAAATTAACAAGCCTTATAGATAAGTTTCAACTAATCTACTACAGCTTTCGAATTTGCACCAAGTAAATTACAATTCAAATAGATTAAAGGTACTAACGTATACATTGTAAAAACTTTTGGCATTAAACTTCCTCTGCATGAATTCAAATTCCAAAGCAATACAATTAATGTCTCGATGAACATTCATCTCGTCAATTACAATTTGAACATTATGATAAACATTGAATATTATAAAACATAGTTGTTTTTGTGAAATAAACTTTGAGATTAATTAAAAATGTGCATTTCACTACACGCCAAAATGTATATTTGAAACGATGAACCGTATATTGTTTATCAATTTTATTTCAACAATAGTAATTGATTTATCGAAACAATACTCTTTTGTATCCGTGACTTTTGTTACGGGCTTTTCTCAAATCAAAGAATGTAAAGCGTCAGATCAACAAAATTATTTTTGAATATTGACAAAATGAGTTTCCCTGTACAACTTCGAAGCAAATTGATTTTGCTAAATTCGCAAAATAAGTTTGTCGTTAACAAAACATGACAATAAACTTAAACTTTGTTAATTTGACAAAATAATATTGGGGTTGAAATATTCACAACATTTTTTGTTGTTAAATAAAACTTTAGTTATATCGATATAAACAGTTTTTCGTGTGCATATATTTTAATTTGGTATAATAAAGAATAACTGTTTAGAATCAGGGGAAACACCCATATTTTTCGAGAATATACTAGTACATATATATCATTTGTAATTTGACTTTGCATATGCATGTAAGAATTATGAACGTAAAACTTCATGTATTACAGCATTCGAATAATTCAGTTTGGATAAGTTATAATCAAAATTTAAAATACAATTTAAAGTTTGTAATTTATTTGTACAAGTGCGCAAAATAAGTAAACTGACGTCGACGTTGATAACATATTCATATTTTTATAATTTCCACATCTTACACGTATTTGAAATCAAAATTAGTAACGACGCTTGCAATTCATATATTCAAAGACACGTTAGTAGCTGCATTTCGATTGATCATCGGGGTATATGTAACGCCTCTGTATTTCAACCGTTTCCAATTGAGATAACCAATCAGAAACTTGGGATATTATACACCGAGATCAAAGGTATTAATTTCTCATAATTTAATCGAACTTACGACGCTTTCCTACGGTACTAAGGTACGCAGGAGTTTCAAACATTCTCCACGAGTGACGAAAAATTACATTTATCGCATTTTTAAAACTGATCATTCATTGTTAAACGGCAATTTTAAACTGAATAAAATTTCTACTCGATCTCTAGAGAAAACTTGTTTTCCTTTTTCTCACTAACAAGGGCAGATTGCAGTTTTAACTTTCTTCGATTGGTTGATTTTCAACCAATCAAAACCAGCATTTCATTCAAAAGAGTATTGACTTTTAAGAATTCGATGGCTTGTGAATTACGTATGAAGAAAAATTACATATGACAAAAATCACTAATTTTGTACTGTAAACACGAGTGTTGACTTCAAACATTTTTGGTATATGAGATAGCAGAGAACGTTACTGATCTTTCACAATTATCACCTATGATACATTTATACAAATTCTAATAACGTAAGAAGACAATTTTCTTTTTTTGTAAAAGTATATCCATTATCATTGATAAAGGTACTCATTCTCGTCCAATCGTCTTCTCAGTGTAGATAGTTGAAATTACTATTCAGTCCAGTTAAATTAATCATGTACTTCTTCTGTGACAGAGTTTTGATGCAAACTTTTTCTCAAACTGTAACTGACTAACAATCTTGAATTCGAAAGTTTCGTTTATTGTCGTGAATCGAAATGGAACTTTTTCTTAATTTGTCAGTCGAGGAATCCGCAAGACCGTCGGTCGATAAGACGCGCGGTTCGTGTCGTGTTTTTCTTGGTTCTCGACGGAGAAAGGGGGGAGTAGGAGAGCTTGCGCGCTGAATTACGGCCGCGTGTAATGCATGATGTATTAGGCGAAGCGCACGAGGTCGGGAGTGTATCGAGGCTCGGAAATTACAGCCGACGTTGATGTTAATATCGGGACAAAGTTTATTGCCGGTGGGCGCATCGGCGGAAGTTTCGCGGGGCGCATTGTTTCGGCGGGTCAAAAGGCGCCGTTTCGCTGGGCCAGCAAAGTTTCGTCCGGCGCGTCGCGCTATGCTAAGCGCGCGTATCGGAATAAGTGGTCGCCGACTTTCCATCCGCCGTCTATCTTGCCGCGCTTCCGGCGCACTTGATTCGCCAAGAAAAGTCCACGGCCGTATTTTTATGGCCCGTTGTGTACGGCCGCGCGGCGCTCACGCCGCGGCCATAAAACGGATCGAGTGGTCCGGCTATCGCCAACCACTTTTTTCCCCGTCGCTTCGATCCGCCGGGCGACGAGAAAAAATTGACATTTTTCCTTAACTCACTCGTTCCAACTTTTTTACCCCCGCTCGGCTACGAGTTTTCCATTTTCGCCGCTTTTTCTCCGCCGTATCGATTCCTCGCCATTGGCAATAGGAGACAGTCTTGTACTATTAGTCATGGAAACGTATTTCTTTTCTTTTTCCCTACTTTTTTGCCAATATTTCGGATGTTTAACAGTCGGGAGGCTTCAGACGTATTGTCTTTGCTGAGAACAATTCCTTTTGATTATTTATAAGCAGACGGAAGTCGAATGATTATTGTTCTTCGATGGCTGCGTACTGAAATCACCAAATAGTTACTACTTAAATGATAAACGATTAACCGTTTCAGTATTTGAGCAGTGCACCTTTTAAGTAGCATTATATCATTTATGTACATTTTTTGTGCATTCAGTGTATAAACAAATAGTAGATTTAACAGCAAAAATGGTAATGTTAATCATCGTAATGGTAATGTTCTCGAAATTCATTTTTTTGTAACCATTGTATTTTTGTTAATCGCGTTAGCTTGAATTGATCTCTCATATTTTTTCGCGAAAATCCGTCATTTTTAAATTGAACTCGGTATTTTGTTTCCCTGTCAAATCAATATTTAAGAACACAGCATCGTTACACAGTGAAACGTCCGCTACCCTTGAAGAACCCACTGTTTTGCCAAAGGACATTTTCTTGCTCAAACATTCATTTCTAACTTACTCCTCTTACAACTCCCTTTTACGAAAAGAAGTCACACGATCGCCTTGACATTACAATTTACCTTACAAACGTATTGTTTGGAAAACGAAACCGTTGCTCAACTACAAAGTCGCGTTGTTAAAATTAATCTTCCCTGCCGTTACGATACTCCTTGACAAAGAAGAAAATCCTGGAAAGCAACAAAAACACCGATGCGGTTCGAATTTGCAATTTACGATTAGCCCGAAGAGTCGATTATACAAGCGAGCGGGTTTTATGGCGCCGCGAATCGCGACAGCGAGCTTTCAATAAAACGCGCGCTTTTCGAATTCAGGCCTCGGCCCGATAGCGACGAAAGCCGCCGTACAAATCGCCCTCGGAAGTTTAATTGTCCCGCGTTTCTTTTCCCGAGGCTCTCAAATCGGATGCAGAATTGACGGCACAGTTAGCTAGTGATCCGAAATTCGATTCGTCGGAATTGGCGATAAACTGAAGGAAATAGCGTTTTAGGGCAGTCGAGTAGAAATTTCAATGGGACTCCCGACTCGGTCCAGTTTCCCGCCTCGGGTCGCGATACGCTTGGCCACATTTGCACCGCGGTCGCGCGCATACTTGCCAATTAAAAAGCCAAACTTTGAGACGGATATCTGATACGCCGTTGGTTCGTTCGCCACGCGGCGAGCGTCGCTGGTTCAAGCGTAATCGATACTTAATATTCGAGGCACCTCGCGAAACGTAACCGTAAATGTAAACTTTTGCGAATTAATTTGAATAACTTGGGTTCTGCGCATGTAATTGTCAATACAATGTGGATAATCATATGCCACTAGCATGGAAATGATCAGGTTATTATTGGCCGAGGGTCAATAATTAATACCGGGATAATTAATTATTGTATGCCTTGTTGGTTGCTCGGAATTAATGGATTAAATACGGACGTAAAGAAATGTTTAAAATTTATTTTATTTTTGATAAAAAGAAGGATCGAATGATTGCTTTTGTACTGTATTTTTATTTGATTAGCGCTGTGACATTTTACGTAATAAATCGTGCAGGTTTTGATAATTTTTAACTGACATTTAATTTTCATTAGCCGTAATTTTATTTCTCGTGCGAAGAACTGAACGATTCGATTGTAATTGTAACTAATTTAAAACTTTTATAACGCTTGTTACGCGTGTAATATGTCAATATATGTCGAAACTGACATTTCGATCTGTACGTTTTCGGATTTTCATCAGAATGTAAAAATGCTTCTAGTCGTGAAACGCGTCACTGAATCTCGATTTTGTCGGAGTGAAAACCGAGGAATGTTGGAATTGTGAAAAAATGTGAAAATTTCAATAACGTACGTTCGATAGATTTTTTTTGTTCTAAATTATTATTTACTTTACAAAATTACGCCTTAAATATTTGTATATAATTTTAAGAAATGAAATATTAACGTTTCATTATTGTGGAATAAATAAAACTGCACTGTAAATAACGGCAAATATTGCCACATCGCATATAACGAACGTATAATATTGATCCATTCGAATTATAAATTTCTTGAGATTCCCCGAAACGTTTTTTTATCACAAAAATTATTTGTCTCTCGTGTAAAATAAAACTGATTTCTGCTCTGAACAGGTACACGCAGAAGTGTTATTTTCATAAAAAAAGTAAATAAAAAAGCGCGCAATAACAATAATTCTATCAACACCATGTATTCGCATATAATGCAACACTGAAATATCGTAGACGTAATATCATTTTTTTCCCCGGGCGTATAATTTGTGCACAATACTTCGTCAAACTTACCCATCATTTCCACAACCAAAGGGTGCTCTTAACACAATAAACATACATAGATGTAAGATAAATTCCGTTACAGATAGTCATAGTGAAGTACCCGCTTTCTAGTCATCGCGACTTGACGTCGTTCATCTTTTTAATATCATTTAGCGAAACTCGACAATGCACATCCACGCATTCAAACTACGTTTTCATTTTTGCACTCTAATATTCAAGTCACCCGATTGCCAACACAAACATTCCCCATCACATATCCTCCTTTCATCGACCGAAAATCAATTTCGCATTCCAATCCTTCGAGATCTCCTGCCGAACAAGTGTCACTTGTTTCGAGCTGATCTCGCTTTGTGACTTGTTCATGCGTCTCTCTAATTCTACCATTCGATACACCCAAAATTATTATCATTTCCAAAGCTCATATTGCAGCGCCCAAAATTATCACGAATCCATCTATCTCGATCTAGTAACATCCCAAAACAACCTACTTTCGACTCCTTACCATCGAAATTTCCCCCAAAAGTCTTACAACAATGGTCCAGACGCGGCGAACTCCGTCGCCGGCGAGTGCGCAGTATACCGAGCGGAGTGGTTGGGTGGCGGGGGGAGGGGGTGACACCCCTCTCGGGCGCGTTGCCGAGCAGGAGGGGTGCGCGCGGGTGGCGAAGGGACAGGGTTGATAAGGGGGCGAGAAAGCGGCAATGCTGACGGTATTGCGAAGATGGTGGCACGGTAGTGTCGGCATTGTTGGCACTGCTGGCGCTGGTGGTGGTAGCCGTGGAGGAGGCAATACCTCCGAGAGCGGAGCGCAGCGGCCCTCAGCTCAGTACCAAGAGCCGTGCCCGAGCTGCCAGCACGTAGGTCGCGCGTGTACCGTGCGAGCTCGGCGCCCGTTTGCAAGCGCGTCGTGAAAACTCCCTTGGTGTCTCAGTGTCGATGCGCCAGTTTCCGCGAATTTCCGCCAACTTGCGCCAGTTTGCTCCAGGCGCACATGCCCCAAGCAAAACCATCGTCATTTTAGGCATGTGACCGCGACCTTCGCTATTAAAACCTGGTGCACTTGAAGCAAGACGTTGGAATTGTCAGTTGTTTCAACGTGGAGTTAATTTAGAATGTCAGAACTAGACGGTTTTATTGGTGATGAGTAACGTTGATTTCGGATGATCGTATGATTGTTAACATTACTCACGGGAATCGAAAGTTGTTTTCGGACATTGTTGGGTCAACTTGCTGACTTGCTTCAAGTGAAGTGAAGTTGCTTCGAGTCAATTGTTTGATGAATGTTGTTCTTTCCCACGTGCACACCAGTCGAATCATCGGCGTCGCCGATTTAACGCCGGGGCATTCGTTGCAGCAGTACTGTGCTTTGATGTTAGATTTCCCTTTCTAGGGTTGTTAATGTTCGTGTTGACATTATCTTCGTCGGCGATGTTTCTATGTCAGAAAATCGCGTTCGTGCTTTTAGGATTACAGTTTGATGAAATCGGTTTAAACAAAGAAATCGTTGGTAACCCAAGCCAGGCCAAATTAAAGTGTCGTTTCACGTTGCTTGTGAGATTCATTACATCAACCCATTACACAGACTACGACGATTCTCGTATACTTTGCTAAGTGTACAAATGAATTTCAATTGTGAATTCGTGAATCAGTGACTTTTTTTGTTTATCGCGAAAAGCTGGACTCGGTCTCGAATCGATCGAACATCGATAATGATTCAATAAAGAATGTTTAACGAACCACCGGGAAAGCGTCGTCGGAAGGCAATTACGGCGGGGAGATCTGGCGCGGCCTTTAGTGGCCGGCGAATCCGCCTTGGCAATTCATTTGTCACGGGCATATCGCGATGAAAAACGAGGCGTTGTCAATGACTCCTTTCTGAAAATCGCGTCGCCGCGGCAATAGATCACTCGGCCGCGTCTGGCGCAGGCAAAGCCGTTACAAATCGCGCGTAATAACGAACGGCGTATTTTTGATCGGCTCGGTCGGGCCATTCATTTGCGCGCGGCGGCAATCAATTTGAAGGGAGCACGTTCTCGCGAAACGCCGCCGATGATTTACGCCGCGCCCCAAATACGCGACTTCGACACGTGGCAGAGACGGATCTGCCGCGGTGCGAATGCAGGCCGCGTGTGCGCGCCCGCATCCAAATGCCAAGATCATTCACCGCTCCAAATCACACTACTCAATACCCTCACCCACGCTATAAACAGCGTACCTGCAAACCTATCTCTCACACCCGCGCACCCCCCCGCCACCACTATTCACTCACACCTTACTACCGCGCACCCCGTCCTCTACCCACCCCCCCCACCCCCCCAGACGTCCCCCTCTCCCCTCCGCGGCCCCCCCCTGCACATCCTATACACCGCAGTGCCTGTGTCGCAGAGCGCTCGCGACGCTCTTG
>JABFOV010005127.1:0-12598 GCA_022817685.1 Aradophagus sp. ZL-2020
GTGCTGAGAATTGTGATAAAAATGCGTAATGGGCGTAAAAAAAGGACGGACTAAGCGAGGAAAAAATTTCTTAGTTAAAGATAAATATTACCTTGATATTTTGCCAAGAAAATTTGTCGGATAAAAGAAAATATCTTGATCTAAGATATTAAATGGTTGGAGCGAGAAAGCGCTGGAAACTCGCGGCACGTGCTTTCGAATATTTATATTTTAAAATGGAAATTCTATTATTCTTTTGGTTCCACGGTCGAAAATTAAAATAGTAACTCTAAAAAAAATTCCACGTTCCTATCAATGAAAACACGTAATTCGATAAATCGCGATTACGTTAAAAACAGACAATGCGAGAAAGCGAAAGTTAATATACTATGTAAAACGACGGAACTTTAACTTACGTTCGAATGGCAAACTTGCCGGCTAATGTTAATTGTCTTTTTTATCGCGAGAAACGAGGAAGACGCGCGAAGGCCAAACGGGAAAGTTTTAATTGCAATTGCAAAACGGTCGCGGGGCAATTTTCGTCGTGACGGTTGCACGTGATTAAAGTTCGACTGTCAATTGTCGGGACGTCAAAAATGTCAAGCGACAACATGAAATCAAAACAGTGAACCCGTCGCCCGGGGAATTCGTAAATTTCATCGAATGGACCATTATTTTCCACCGTTTCGAAACCATGAAGGCAAACTGGAGGACTTGTACAATAGCTTCGCGGAAGTACGTCAGAAGTTTGCACAACTTGAAAGCGCCTTTGAAATCAATTTGAAATCCCAACAGAAACGAGAGAATGAATTTAATCTACAGAAATTTAAAAGCCAGGGTGAGAGGCCAACCGGTTTTTTTCGTCGGAAGGTACTTCCTGCTTTTGCCATTGCATCGCGCGTTTAGGTTATGTCGAATCACGTGTAACATTTTTTTTTTTTTTTTTCGAACCGCGAAGAAATCATCAAAATGCGATCGGCAATTAAACTGAGAAAGAAACGAATAGATTTCTGAATTTTTACAATAAAACTTGCACGTGTTAATTTAATTGTTTTAATAATTAAAAGAATACGGACTGATTGTTTTGATTATTCCTCAATAATTCACTTAATTGTTCATCGTGTTTTTATTTTCCAATTGTTTTAATGTAAAATTTAAATTGACACGCGTTGATGGAATTTCCCTTGATGAATTGATCATAAAGGGAACTTTTCAACAAAATATCTCTTTCCCATCACGCTCATTTTATATCCGGCATCTCTATGTATTGTCCCACATAGTATTCTGAATTTAAACTCAAGTTGTTTAATCTCACAAATGCAGTACAATTGATGGCAAACAAAGGCGTTGTTTGCGTCGTAGTTGTTGTAACGGTGAAGTGATGACATCGCGTTTAGCAGCTAAAGAAAGCGGATGAATGAAAAGCCAAATGGAAAAAATTGTAAACGCTTTGATTGTATTTTTCACCGGCACAGAAGAGACATTCCACCGACAAGTTTTTCATGTTAAATTGTACTTTTGTATTTACGTATGTTTATTTAAAACCCTTTCAAAATAATTTCCATCCAACCTTCTCTCATTTTTCTTTCTTTCCATTACTCTTTTAACTTCCTCTCTCCAATTATTCAATTACTACTTAAACGGACCGTTTTATCAGTATAATTAACTATAATTTTTATTATTTCTCAACGCAGCTTTTTCTGCAACTGGTAATACAAACGTAATAAAAATCAATTTATAATAAAACTCGAACTTTTCACTCTTGAAGTACAAATTCCATTTCCACGTGGCTTTCACGACTAATATTATTTTTAAGAAATAAACTTCTACATAGTGTTAACACAAAACTTTTTTTATAATTAAATTAATCATAAATTGATTAAATTACGCAAAAGCAAATTTTCAGCACATTCTAATTAAGTCAAACTTCAATAACTGCACAATGTTGCTCTGAAAACCGAATAACAATTCGCGGTATTTAAATGGCGAATAATTTGCACGCGAGACACTTGTAAGACACTAACAGCGGCAATAACAATGTCCGCGTGAAAATCTGTTATTAGAATTCCTCGGGAGCTCTGATAAGAATACCTGATTTTCATAAAGCAACTTGATCGCATAATAGATGTAAAAGCACGTATTACGCCTCGAACGCCGCCTCGCCCGGCTCCCCGGAAATAACCAAACTAAAGCGATCCGAGCTGCTGAACCCGAAACCGAACGACCGCGACGACGAACGTTCTAATGCGCGCGTCACTATTTATTTTGCAGAAACGTTCGATCAATTTCATAACGAGAGGCTTAAGGCGAGGAACGAGTATGAATCGAGGCTCGTAAGTCTCACCAATGAAAAGAACAAGTGGAAGCGGGCTTTTCAGCAGCAAAAAAAAGCCCACGAAACGTAAGTGACGTGGAACGATTTGTGTTCCGGCGGGATCGATAATGAAAATTCACCGACATTGGATTTCTTCTTTTTTTCTTTTTCCGCGCTCTCTTTTTTTTTTATTCAAACGAAAGAACGAAACATCGGAATCAAAATACGAAATGAAAAATTCATCGTAAACAAGTGGTACGAATATCAATCTATTTCTCCCAATATAAAGTTTATTTAAATTTGACAATTTCAAAACGTTTAAGGGAAAATTAAATATACATTTTTCTCACCGTGAGATAGTGCATTTAAATTCATTCCCCTTTTTTAGTAAAAACAATCCTGAAATTTTCTTTTGACAAATCCAAACTCTGATCGCGACTAAAAGAACGCGGGAGGAAAGATAAAAACTGACTCTTTTTTTTCTCTCGACGATTCCTTATCGCAAAGTCGCGCGATCGAGACAATTGCGAGCACGCGAGACTTCATCTTATTACGTCCCTGATAAGGGCGTGTCAGATGTCCCAATTACCGTTCAGCAACTGGGTAAATTACGCGCCGAAACAACCAAGGATGACCGTCCTTTAAAACAATTTGTCAGATTAATTGACGCGGATGTTTCGCGTTACGCCATCGGGTCGCTGAATATTCGTAACCGTCCGTCACGGGGATGGGATTTTCGGGTGCGGGGAAGGGGGGGGGGGGGGGGCTTCGCACGGCTAATAAATTCGTTACCTTCGCGAATTAATGGAATTACGTTCGCTTAAATCCTGTTACACTAATACCAATCCGAGTTCGTATTTTGCGTTCGCGAAAATGTTTGCGCACGTTTTTCGCGCCGGTTTTATCTTCAAGCGATTAGAAGTGAAATTTCAAAGGAAAAACCGTGAGTTGGTTAGCGGCGTGACTTTGGCGGTGAAACGTCGAGAGGGAAAAAAGAAGGGGTAGAAAAAAAATGGGGAGGAAAAAAGAACAATAAAGCGCGCGGGATAATTTGATTAAAGAAGTAATGAAATCAAAAATGATTAAGGAACAGTCGCATTCCTGAACACACCGACGGCTGCTTTCTGGTAAAAGGAATTTAATTAATTTTAACAAAAGAATTCGCCGGCATCCCCGGGCTTTTTTCATTCCAGGTGCAAAATGGAACATGAAAAGTACGTGAAATCAATTAAACGCGAGTGTGAGAGTATTCTTATAGCGACGCGAAAATCGGCGGAAAATCATTTCCACGAAATTGTGAAACTTTACGAGGAAGCCCGAGAAAAGGTAAACAGCTCGACGAACCGTTCGTTCGTTTGCGACTTTTTTTCCTGTCGCTTGTGATTAGTAACTTTTTTTTTTTTTTTCGTTTTTACCTCCCCCTGTTATAATTCTTTTTGATACCTTTTCTCCGTTGCAAGAAATTCGCGGAAAATCATTTACTCGGTCGCATCATTTTCGCAAAGTCGCCTCTCGTTCGCCGAAACTTTCGCCAAGATTCATTTTTGCCATCAAATTGAATCCGAAACAATTTTTTCTTCCCTTTTTTTTCACGAGCTTTCGTACACTTCGAACGACTGTTTTTAGGTCAGACCGCGATGCGAGTCGCGAGGTTGTATCAAGTTTCGTAATTATTATTTATGTTAAAAATGGCACGAGCGAATAACCGAAATGGCATTAAACAGCAACGAAACTGTTTTAGCGTTTGTAAACGAAGAAAAGATTTTAAAGTTGTGTCGCTGTTAATCATAATTTGTAAAGGTTTTTTCCAGTTCGAGGTAAATGAATCAGCAAGTTCATTATTATTATCTTTTTAACGAATCTAAGCTTTAATTTTAAATTATTTACTGGTTATTATCATTAAAATATAAGGAGCGTTGTTTCCGCTGCAAATGTTTCCTAACCTTGTAAATATCAATATGCAAACGTGAATGTTTGGAATCTACGATATTTGGTACACTATTTCATACCACGATAAATACTAAAAAAAAAAATATTGCTGCACTGAGAAAAATTACGTCATTAGAAAATTTTTTCTTTCAAAGTGAAAGAAGTACAATTTTTGAACAACAGGCATTTTGTTAAAAATGGTTGTTGCATTTAAATGACTCGTCGTCATTAAAAATTTAATCTTATTTTTTAATTTATCTTATTTACCAAACGATTGTTACAGCCCGTCAGTTTTGCGACGAGCGATGTAAACATCTTTCAAATGGCTTATTCAATAAATTGTAAAAC
This sequence comes from Aradophagus sp. ZL-2020, assembly GCA_022817685.1. Taxonomy (NCBI): domain Eukaryota; kingdom Metazoa; phylum Arthropoda; class Insecta; order Hymenoptera; family Scelionidae; genus Aradophagus; species Aradophagus sp. ZL-2020. The sequence goes on from JABFOV010005127.1 coordinate 4,571, forward strand.
AGCGATAATCATTCCCTTATCATTATATAGCTATTTTCTTCGCTGATACGACTTTGACGATGAGAAAAGATGGGAAAGATTGTTCCAGCCGGTGCATTAAATATTCGCGGAGGGAACTTTTCCCTTCAGTTTTTCATGTCGCCGTTCACGCAACGAGGCCACGAAAAATTACACATCAGCGTCAGTGGCTCGAATTTAAAATGTTTTATTTGAAAATTCGGAAATGCTATTAAAGCGCGGACAAGTTCTCTTAATTGAAACCCCCAAGCGGGAAAAAGAGAGTATCAATTAACTGATTTTTAATTGATTCTTCTGGAGTTTAGTACACGTGTTATCCCGATCGGCCGCTGAAATTGATCAATGCTACTGTACGGATTTCCAGTTACACACCAGTTTTCAATTGTTGAAGTAATAAATTCTGAATCTCGTTTATCTTGATGTTCACGCCGGAATCCCACTTTTTTCGTTAATACAAAAATTTGATGAACTCTGTTTTTGTGCGCATATAAATGATTTTGCGAATATAAGTTTGTCAGTTTTGATTTGACCGTGCGATTAATTATTGGCTTTTGTGAGTAATATATAAAATTTATTACGACTGTTCGTCAATAATGTGTGATTACATTTCTGATGTCACGGACTCATTTAAAAAAAAATTAAATCAATTGTAATATCTTTAACCTAGTTCCATCTTTTAAGACAAATTCTAATTAACCTATAAACGTGTAGTAAAATCATTTTATTGATTGATTGATATTACTTAAAAAAAAAAAAAAAAAAAAAAAAAGAAATTCTTCAAAAAAGAAATTTAAATATCCGTTGACAACAAAGTGTAAACAAATTACAAAATTGTTACTGAACTTTTACAGTTGTTTCATGCAACTGTAAATTTGACGCAACATTTATTCGACAGATTATAAATTTCTACCGTTTATATCAATTTGAGGCTTTAACAACACTTTCGGCAATAAAGATTGAATGGCAGTTGCATTGATTTTGTTACTAGCTATCAAAATACTCTCGACTGCACTTCCCTTTAATGGCTTTCGTTTACAGATATTTGATTTCTCGTTTTCCACTTTCCGACCGTGGAAAACCTTGGCGAAATCAAGACTCCGGCGTTCATTTTTCTGTCCTATTACGAACACGCGTTCACCTCGGCATCAGCGATACAATACGTACGAGTCAATAATTTCAATCAACCATTGTCAACGTTTTTTCAGCCTCGTTCGCCGTCGCCGGACGGCCTTTACAAAACGCGCTTCCGTAACGAAAACCCAAACAAAAAGTATTCGTTACTGCATTTGAGTTAATCATAATTATCCGTCGCGACATGTCAAAAAGAAATTCAACAATGATGCGTTTGACATTAGCTCTCTATTACTCGTTTGTCCGATCAGTCGCGAGCCAATTCACTGAATATATTGATTGACGATCACCATTTGAAACGTGAACTAATTAATTTAAATGCGTAGTCAACGATTTGTTTGCGTTCAATCAGCTGATCGAAATAACTCGCTGATTTAAATCGACCTGTACTTTTGCATCTAACCGGATATTCAAATCACGTCAATTAGCACATTCACCGTGCCATTATGTCGAGAGCTTGCACGCGCATTGAAGAATCCTCGGTTGATCAGTGTTCTGTGAATCTAACGTATTTGTGTTCCACCGAATATAAATGTTTGAACAAATAATCTCACCGTTTTCTTACAATAAAGAATTACAATTCAAATAAAAAGTTAAAAAAATATTGTTTATAACCGAAATTACATTAAGAAGAACTGCAATAATAACAGTTCTGAAATGCAATTGCAGTAACCAATCATAACGGAGAATAAGATGAATTGCAGTTTGAAACTGTCATGTTGACAATTTATTTGTTGCTCATGATACTTTAAATGCAACAATCGATATCGAAGTTTTTCAAGAAAATAATTCATTCTTCACTCAATATAACGTAACGTCGGCATAGTTTTCATAAAAGCGTCGACGAGGTGCAACGTTATTTTCTCAGTGCAACAAAAGTTTATGAATCACCATAATTGGGAAAACAAAATCTATATACGTTTGGCAAAATAACAGATAATCGGAGCAGTATCGTTTTTCCGAACTCGCAATGATTCGAAGCCTACAAAGCGTTTCGTCTTCGCCGCGTCTACGGTTTCATTTGTGTCTTTCAAAATATATAGTCTTCGCTCGGTCAATATTTTTCACTCAACGTCTCGCGCAACGCTCATTTAAATAAATGTTTTCTCCGGCAGTCGCATCGCTCAGACGGCCCCCTCCTTTCTCGCCCGCCCCCCTCCGCGACTTCTCCTCTGCTTTCGAAAAATTTCATTTTCACAATTTATTCGCAGACACCCGGCGGTTCATTATTTTATGTACAGCCGTCAAATTGAAATGCCTACGGAATCTGTTTTTGCCGTCGTCGCAATTTCATCCCAAGTACGGCCTGTTATCCGTAATTTTGTCAACGCAAACTGCGCCGTCTTGTCCGTTATTTCGCGGGAAATCCGCGCCGATAGATTGGTCATTATAGCCGAATCAAGTTTGATGCGATCGATTGCCTTTCTGTCATCCAATCAAAACTTAATCGAACCGCTCGAAAAAGCAACAACCGCCGAACATTCCGAAGCAGCGTCGCGTAACCGCGACGAACAAAGTTATGGTCTGTCAATCGATCCCCCCCCCCCCCCCGAAAAATTCTCGGGTCATCCAAAATATTGCGAGTTATTAATAATCCGGCGAGGTCGGTAAACACAATTTTTGCACATTCTGACCGAAACTTTCTGCAAATACTCGAGGTACTTTGTGAAATATACAAACTCCCATAAAATTTGACAATTTTTTTTACGATAAATCGATGAACATTTTTTGCAATTTTAATAAAATAAATGAAATGGCCGACTAATAAAAATACACTTAAATATGCCTTGCACATTTGACAATCACACATTGCGAATTTGACGATTCGATAATTTTTCACAAACACGCCGTCACCTTTGGTATCAATAGAAGTGAAAAATTGTACGTCGCGTTAATGGATTTTAAACGTTATCGAATGCATTCTATAGCACAAAACAAAAACGTAGTTTTTAAGACGTGCTTTGAAAATTTAACACATTTTTCAATCCGGAATGACCGGTTTCCGAGGATAAACGTACTACAAGTATCGCGAATAATATAAGTAAAAAGTAAATTCAAATATAAATTAAACAATTGTAAAATTTTTTCACTTTACCGAATTTCACAATTTCGCTAATAATCAAATGTTGTTATATACATGCCAATGGGATGTTAATGTGCTCTGCTGGGTGACTTATTTTGCGTCAGACTTTTCTTTCGCGTTGTAAAAACTCCCTCTTTACGACGACGATGCTGCCGGGAAATTTTTCCTCGCGCCGACCGTTCGACTTTTAAGTTAGGTTTTATTATATCATTGATATCGCGCGTGAAGTTACGAGGCGAGGCTACGAGCAGCGCACGAGTCACAAAAGATACGCTTCAGCCAACCATGTTGGAATTTATGATGAATTTTTCGAATCGCCGATGGCGAGGGAAAGGACTTTTGACGGCTTTTTAAAGTGTAAAGAATACACGTGGAAATGGGTACAATAAATAACATCTTGTTGTCATAATACATCGTTACCAAAGTTTCTCGTGATCGAACTGTGTCAGACAATTCTGGCAGTCGAAATAAAAGACTTTGACGAAAATTTGAATTACAATTTGTTATTACATGAAATTAAACTTTGCAAAGGATTTTAAAATCCTTTTACAAATAAATGTCATATAATAAATGTGCTCGGTCAATAATGCAAGGTGTTTCTTTTTGTCAATAAAAAAGACTGAACTGTCGCTCTAACAGAGTCACGCGTTTCCATCCTTCTCCAATCATATATTTCTTATGTTACAAAAAAGATAGAGATACGTGACTCCTTCAAAACTCTACTTTAAGAAATTTCTTACATTTTCAAAGTACGTACTTCTGACAACTTATTCGATCTTTAGCATTACAATGGCACAAGAACACACGCAATGACGACGCAAATCCATTTTCCTGTCATAAATTTTCGAAAAATTGGAGAAAATTGAGGACTCGTTGAATTTCGAGAAAAATTTACCGCCTTAATATTACGTTTTACGACACGACCAGTCAAAGACAACATTAGACCTCTTTTGAAAAATCAGTCTCAGTGATAGTAAATCTGCGTTCCACGGTTAGATAAATTACATGTCCAAAATCGCGTCGTCTTTATAAGACAAATGCAATAACTCAGCGTTAACCATCGTGTAACGTCAGCTCGTAACTAATGTGTTATTTAACAAGCGTCAAATAGATTTTCAAAAAGGAAACCACTCCGTAACTATGACTTCAAACATTTCTCTGAAATTCTATCTTTATAACAAATTACAAACTCACTAATAAAAAAAGAATCAAATCTCAAACTTTTCATATTAAATATCATTTTCTTCGATAAAGTCATTTAATTTCCTCGATCAAAATAATTTGGTTTCAAAACATTTTAATATCTTAATCCAACAAAAATTTGTTTCTTAATGAAACATCAACATGGATTATTACTTCAATCAACAACACTGCCGAAACCTTAAAACCGTGATCACGCAGAAAAATTAACAGTACATTTTCCTAAAAATTTAGGAAAGTGAACATATAAGTAACAAAATCACAATTGAAGAAGAAAAAATTTTGTTTACAAAGTTGCTTTCAGTTTAAACGTCCGACCTCCTGAAACGAAAATGCGACTGCTTTTCAGCAAAGCGTCGCGACTTAGGAAGTTAGGGCCGAAGTCTCGAAAGCAGATTCGAGTCGTTTCGTTCGACGAGAGTAATGCCTTGTTGTGTGTTGTTGCAGTCGAACGATCTGCAGAATCAGTTGGAAAATATCGTCGGCGACGTTAAAGGAAGTGTGTCGAGGGCCGTGGAACTGGCCAACCTTCTGGACACGTTTGAAAAATTCGATATCAACGTGGAGCTTCTCTGCCGCAACATCGCCGAAGGTACTTATTTAACGATATTTACGTTCTATCCCACCGTCCGCGCTGATTGTCCGACGCGATTCCAGCATTAAGAAGTTTGCATAAAAATGAGGTCGTATTCGCCGAGAAATTACGCAGCCTGCGACAACTGACTTGGACGTTTAATAAGGGAAACGAACGTAACGCCGAGGAGAATTTGCTGCGACGACAGAACTCCGTGTTAAAGGACATTGTGAAGGATCTTAAAAGAAAGGTACGCTCGTAAAACGAACAATGCCGGCGTATATAGTCAGACCCTTACGAATTGTAATCCATCATCTTATCATTTTCTGTATTTCTTCTTTTTTTTTTATATATATTTTTCCATTTTTTTTCGACAACGTTTGCAAACCGGTCTTAATTAGCTGAGATCATCAAGACTGATTTAGCAAAATAAGTGATTATTTCAGGCGTGGAAGAAAAGTAAACACATTTGCGGAGGTTATCATCGCAAAGAAAATAATTAAGGAAATTTAATTAGCGGAAATTAAATATAGTTGTTGAAATGATAATTATAATTAAGTATATTTATTTACAATATTTTTCATTTTTCTATTCTGTCAAATTTGTTTTATTTCCTTTCGACGATAACGTTTCTTTTTATAACAAAAAAAAAGATTTTGTTAAGAAGCTTATTTGTTTATAATGAAAAGAAAAATTATAAAGCTCTCGGCACGTTAGATTACTTTTTCAGAACAAAGTTGATGTATTCTTTTAGAAATGAAATGCGTAATCCGTAAGAAAAAAAAACTAAATCTTTATGATCTTTCACCGAAAGATTGGCGAGATAAATTTTTCAATGGAACGAACGACGTCAATGAAACAGTCTGTAGGAATTCAATAGAAATGAGTTTTCAGTGTAATGTAAAGAGTTCGAAGTTAAATAATTGTTTCGTTTTAAAATGTTTGATGACATAATATTGTGACTAAAAGCGACCCCCCCCCCTTTAATGGCAATTCTCCGCGTTCTTCAGCAAATAATAAAATATTGTACGTATCTTAAATACGCCGCGAATGTTACATTACAGGCGAACGTATTTGTTGAATATTTGTTGCATCTCGGATATGTAAAGCTTTATTTGGTTTGACGTCGCTGCCGCTGCAACGCTTTGGAACAAAGAATCGAATGATGAGTAGCAAACATATTTCCTTTTATCAAAGAGAATAATGGCATTAATATAAGAACACACATTTTTCTTTCTGGAACATAAAAGCGGGATTTCCGGCCATTTTTACAAATCTCTGCAAGTTTGCGCATGGCGTTTTTGGCGTTGAATATAAAAACGACGATGATAAGGAATATCTACTATCGATAAAACTAAAAATACATTTTGCAAAATTTCCGACAAAAAGACAAAATGTTAAAATAATAAATTCTTTTCTGAGGTTTTTTTTTATTCTATTTCCTAAATAATGTTTATATTACTATTTAAAAATAACGTATTTTTTGCAATGAATTAAAACTCATAGCAATTATACATTTTAAAAATCTAAATTAAATAAAAAAATTTACTTTTTTCTAATCAACCTTTCTAAAACGTTGCGTGCTAAAAGCTTCATTTGCAAAAACTTATTTGCCAACAATGATCGTTTGGATGGAACGTTTTACGTACAACGACTCATCGTACGAATCTCAAAGCCGCCATAAACCAGCCGAAGCCAGTAACATTTAACAGCCGACCGTGCCGCGTAAGAACATTGTCGCGAATTGGCCGCGGGTCGGGGATAAAACTACGACTACGATCCCGGAACGCTCATTGCCATTGGTTCCCGACCAGAAATTTGAGCAAGTTAACAAGAGATATCTTTACGACCTTGTAATGCTGTTCGTGGCAAAAAAATTGCCACCGAGGAAAAACCTGCATTCGCGAATTATTTGCATAAATCTAATTCTTCTTTAAAAAAAAAAAAAAATTCATACGTTCCTTTGTAAAAGAACGAAGTTTTTCAGTGATTGAATACCACTCTATGTATACACTATTTTTTAATGTATACAGTGAAATAATAATAATGCAAATAATCAGTTTCAATACACAGATGTAACAAATAGTTGTCAACTCAGTGAGAAGAAATGAAAAAAATTACAATTCACCTAGAAATATTTTATACTAACAGGAATTTGTCTAAATTACAATGAAACAAAATTTAAAATAAAAGAGATAGAAGATCAACTGTAAACTCTGAAATTGTAATTTCTGAAAGTAGTACTGTCAAAATATTAGATGATTTCAATGTTAATTATTGTTATATTCGTGATATCTATATGTACCTACCTGTGAAAGTTATCAAGTTCACAATCGCTTTAATACAATTTAAAATAAATGATGGCAAAGCAATTAATAAATACATTAGTAAAAATTACTACGTATATCGAAAAGGTGGGAGACCCCTGAGGAAACCATTCCTCAAATTCTAATTTTTCTTTATCTACTTTCCATACATTCTTTTCCCAACGATATATTATACATTTGAAAAACTGATACAAAACTCAATAAAACTCCTAAAACTTTTACATTGACCAAAATTACGAAATTGGGGGAAAAAATTTGCGACATTCTATTTGAACGTATCTTAAATCCAACTTTTACCCTCAGTTGGATATAACTTTTTACGAACCTCCTTTTACAATCCAATATTTCTCTCAAAAGCGACTATACAATACGAACCCTCATCTCGACGACAGTACCACCTTCAATATCATTTCCTTCTCACTGCCTAGCTACTAAAATCTCGATCTAAAAACAAAGTACCATTTTCACCTTACCTTTAAGATCGTCGCTTAGCTCTCGCAGGAGGCGTTGTCAATATAACTGTCGTAATGTGCAATAACCGTTCGATTGTCTTGGGCAGCTCGAGACGGCGAGGAAGTTTTCGGCGGACAAGCCCGATGTTATCTCGAGGCCGCGGGCGGCGGGCGACGAATCCCGGCGAGTCCTCGCCGAGCCGGAGAACGCCAGGCATGCCGATCACTCGGTAGGTATCGATC
>JABFOV010005128.1:0-12597 GCA_022817685.1 Aradophagus sp. ZL-2020
ATGTATTTTAATTATTTTCATCTGACTTCTCTACAAATTTACTTTTAGGCTTCTCTTTTTTTTTTTTTCCTCACATAATTTGTATGACTTATAATTTTTGGAAACAAATGTGTTATAAATGAAATGACCAAATTCCTTTTCAATAACAAAGTTTACTTTACCTACATTTCCGAGAACAGTTTTGAAATAGAGATACAAATTAAAAACAGATTTCATAGGTGTTTTGAAATTGAAGATGAATTAGAATTAAAATTAAATTCAGAAGTGATAATGCTAAATCTGTTAAAATAAAATAAGTTTTTTATATTATTGTTTCTGATGCAAAAATTTTTATTGAATATTGATTGAGATATTATTGCAATAATTATTTAATTTTAAATTTTTAAGAAAGATTGATAATATTAAACATTTAATTGTGCTCGATTTTTTTTTTTTGTATATTCTTTCTCTTTTTCAAACTTTTGTTAATTTTACCCTATTTTAAACTTTTTTTTCTTTTTTTTTTTTTAGAAATCTTACTTAGAATTTCATATGAATCATTTACATTTTTTTTCTTTTTTTTTCTTTCTCTTTAAATCAAAGGTTTTTTTTAATTTTTAGGTGATATGTCCGTTCCAAGTTTATTTGGATTGCGTTACTCACGTGACTCAACATCAACTTTGGATCAAAAAATGAATCAAAGTCAAAATACAAATTCAATTCGTCATCATGAACGGAATTATTCGAATTTGCACCATTATCAGGTAAATAATTCAATATTATTTAAAATTGAGGAATCAATAAATTGATAAGTATTTTAATGATTTAATTCAAATATTTTTTAAACATTATTATGTAGTTAATTATATCAGCAATTTTGAACTTTATTTAAATTATAATTTATATTATTAGTATTAGAATTTAAAATATTATAATTTATATATATTATTTAGTCAATTATATCAAGAGTAAAATTGGTAATTTTATTTCAAAGTTTTAATTTAGTATTAAAATTATTAATATTATAAATAATATGTATAATTTACATGTATATAACACAATACATACTATTAAAATATTTTAAATATATATTATATTATATATTTAAAATATCATTTTATTGTAAAAATTTATATAAAAAAAAATAGATTTCTTAATTTTCAAATTAACTTTAAATATTTGATCGTAGATTTTTTTTTTTAATTTTCTTTGCATATTTTGCTGAATCTTTATTTGTTAAAAACACAAAGGCTGCCATTTTTTATCACTCTAGAGTGTTAAAAATGGAGAAAAATGTAAAGCCCGAAAGAATGGTCGCGTCTCAGCTTTTGGCATAGTGTATACCGTCTGCTTTATAAGAACTATAAAAATGTCAAATGTGAAATAGGCAATATTGCATTTGAAATAAAGTGATGTTAATGCAATATCCACGCATTTATGGATTTGCTTTTCTTATTTGCTTTCTTTGTCAATCAATTGTTTGAATAAACAATTTGTTAAGAAAATATTAATATTATTTGATATTATAATTTTATAAAAACATATTACTTTATTAAATGTTATATTATTCAGTAAAATGTCTTAAAAAACAAAAAAAAAGTAAACTTGATAATTTTGTAATAATCATTTTTCAAATCAAATTTTTACTAATATAAAAGTTTTTTTTTTCAAATTATATCTAGATAATTTTTATTTACTTATATTCGCTGGAAATTTTGACTACATGAAATCAATGACAATAAATTAATTCTAATAAGTCAATATTACGTTTTGATATATTAATAAAATTTTTACACAAAAAATAAGATAAAATAAAATTAGTATTATTTTTTTAAAATATTTTTCATTTTTTAAAAAATAATTTCAATTAATCGAAAAAAAAGAATGAATAAAAAAATTTGATTAATTTAATTAAATTTAAAATTACTTCTAATACAAAACAATTCAGAAATAAAGTATTTTCACAATTATTTCTTGCGCGAACCATTAACGTGATTTATCAATAATGTCTTTTTAGGCCATCATAAAGCCACTTATAGTTGTATCATCTTGGAATATAATACGTCACTATTCATAAATTACACGCAAAAGCGTGCGTCGCGAACAATCGTGATGTACGCCGAGCCAAGATTTCGGCCATTTAGCCAAACCATCAGCTTAAAATGAGAGCCGACTATTGTATCGAACGCTTTTATTCGCGCGCCACCTTAAACAGTTATTTAAGACGACAATTACTTTTTCAAATGTTCAATCAATTTCCATAATTTACTTTTATGTTTTTAATTTTTTCTACATTTTATTATTTGATATAATTTTTATGTAAATTTATATACAAATTTATATATTTAGTATATAAATTTACATATAAATTTCATTTTTTTATTAGGTATTAAAATATGTAAATAATTATTAATTTAGCAACTCAATAATAAATTATACATGGTTTAGGTATTTTTTTGTATTTTTATGCATGTATGCAGTGTTTCTAACTGTGAGGATGTTTCTTCCCCCTCCATAACGTGGATTTTCCATCTCTAACGTAAAATTATAGGAAAAACACTTCGAAAATATATAATTATTCTTCTATAATTGTTTTGTCTTTTATATTTATTATATATATAAAAATTATAAGGATTTTATATATTTATAAATATATATGGAGCGTTATGGTGGGGAAGAAAAATCCTCACAGTTAAAAATACTGCATGTATGTAAGCATGTAATTTTTATATATGAATTTAAAAAAATTGAAGAACTAAAGTAAATTTGACAATAAAATTAAATTTATCCCTTACTTTTATTTCAAGAGCAAATTATACTGGATAAGAAAATTTAAATTTTAAACTTGGCGCCAAAACCCTATTAAAAATTAATGAAATCGACTTTGGAATAGCTTCGTAGGTCGATTATTTCCTAAACTTTTTTAATTTCATATGCAATATTTAATTTCTAAAACAATACTTTGTGCAAAACCTCCCAGCAGTTTTTGATATAGTTGAACTAACTACTTGAAAATAAAAATCTACGGGAAACATTTCTTGGAAAATATTATTTCAAAAATTGATTTTTTCGCATAAAATAAGATGAAATTTAACAAATGATCGATTTTTTCTCATTGTCTTCGATTTCTTCATCTCGCTTTCATCCAAGTTACATTATCATGATTTTGGCGCCAATTTTGAAATTTAAACTTTAACTTTTTGATAATGAAATAAAAATAAAAAAATGAATTCTCTTAGCATTTATTTTATTGTTATTTACAAAAATAAACAAAATTATTATTTATTTATAAAAACATTAAAATTAATTTTTTAACACAATAATATCTGTGAATAATTCACCATTTGTTTTTAAAAATAAATTTCGATACTTTAAAAAGTAATTTCTGTGTTCGCCTAATAGTTAGATTGTAGATGGCGCTGAAGTAAAATTTAAATGGATGGAATCAGCGTATATAATTAAATGTAAATATTATCTACAAATCAATTAACGTAATATAAAAATTTTTTTGTTCAATACAGATAGATGATGAATACAGGAATGGTTCGAACATCACGCCCCCCGACCACTCTAGCAGTCCAACCTCGTTGATGACTCCGGGAAGTCCAGGAACACCAGACAGTGTTTATTCGAATTCCTACATGAACTCCAACACAAATAACTATTCGCAGTTTTCCGATTCATATGATTCTTTGCCGTGTTACAAGCAGTCGCAATTTCAGTCTTATCCTCCGATTGTGACGAGCCCGGTGTCAAATCGTTCTAACCACTGTGGCAGACCTATTCGAGGATCACCTACATCAAGGTAAAATTTGCTACAAATATATGCATTTTTCTAATTTCAAATAAAAGTAAAAATTTAATTCAAAGAAACAAAAATTGGATGATAAAGCGTAATACATTTCTTTAGGTAATAATTATAATTAAAAATTGTCGGGTAATGAAATACGATAAAAAATTTTGAATCATGAAGCATGAAATTTCCAAAAAGTTATTTACGAATGATAATAATAATAATAATGTTTTAGCGACATCAGCAGCCTATCGACTGACTACTCCAGGCCATTAGGATTTAGAAGATCACAATCGAATTCACCAGATTCAGACACCGAGTATCGGCATCAGAAGATCGATTCGTTCACTGATGCTTTTGTAAGTTCCATAATTTTCAACTTTGACAAAATTGTCAATTCAATTAAAATAGTTTGTTTTGAAATTGCGATGCAAGTACAATTGTGAATGCCATTAAAATTGTTAATGTAAATTTTAATTACAGAATTTAAACAATGTAGGATTAATTGTAATTAATATATTTAATTATGCAGTGTATGATTGATATGATTGACTGTATGCAATTTATCAATGCATTTAATCACTCAATATTCAATTAATGTAATCAAATAATAATTATATATGCGTGTCTTTTTTTAATAATTATTCAAATTTCGTTTTACAGGGTGATCTCTCTATAAACGATCGAAGTATGCGGCGTGCGTGCAGCACAACGAAAAAATTACCACACCCTATGTATCAGCAAAACAAGCGACACCACAACCAAGTCTCGCTAATGTCTTATCATAACGCGCCAACATTGCGAACATTGCGAACTTCGAATTACGGAACATCCGACCCCAGTTATTTTTCCAATTGGGATCAATCGATGTTTAACTCGAACCTCGTTTCGTCGAATCCTTTCTTAGGATTACAAAATTCTTTCGACAGAGCTGATACATTTCCTGGTAATAAATTTTCAAAAATCGTTTTCGATTTAACGTTGATCAATATACTTTGTGTTTATAATGTTGGTATCACTCGACTTCGGCTCGAAATACCAATCGTATTTTATTTTCTTGATAGGAACAGTATGTTACTTAACAAGGAAAAAATGAGTTTGAAGGTGGTAGTCCGACGGGCTACCAACATAAAAAGTGATTTTTACCGAGTTGAGAAAAATGTTTTTCCTATTGAGAGAATAAATTATGGTTGGTATCACGTACTGAAGGCGAGTAATATTTATATTTTATTTTATTTAAAATTATTTATTTCGATTGATTTGAATTTTGATTTTCAATGCTACTTCAATTGTTGCACTTATAATTGCATTTTAATTATTGACTAAATATGAAATTGTATTTTTTTGGAATTTACATTGTAATTACAATTCAATTATTTTAATTTTAGCCGCGCGCAAGCCACACATTCGCACCTGGTGCGGTCAGTTGCCGCCACGCAACCCGAAGCCTTCCGGATACTCGTCGAAAGTATTTATCGGTGGATGTCCGTACGACATCACCGAGCAAGCCTTAATAAATACTTTCAAGCAGTTTGGTCCAGTAACCATCGATTGGCCTGGAAAAGATGCGAATGTCGATCATCCAAAGGGATGTGCATACGTCATTTTTGAGTCTGAAAAGCAGGTGAATTGAAGAAATAATTTTTTATAATCGATTTGGAATTTAATTTTGCAAAAAAGTTAAGATTTTTGTTATTTCAGTTCCATTTTCAGCGAAATGAATCTTTATTAATTTCATATATATAATACGTGTAATACATATTATATAATATTTATATTTAGTTGACAATGCAAAAATTTATAAATGATTTACGTATATATGAAAAAAGTACATACAATTTGAAAAATAGTACCAATAATAGTACTTATTTTAATTTTCTTTTACAGGTGCGAATGTTGCTGTCATATTGCACCCGTGATTATTCAAAGGGAGGATCGTACTTCTACAAAATCTCGTCGAAACGGCAGAAAGGCAAACGAGTCGAGGTGATTCCGTGGGGCCTGAACGAGAGCAACGATATGAAAGCGAATTCGCAAAAACTTGATCCTTATAAAACGGTCTTTGTCGGTGCTTTGCACGGCATGCTGACTGCTCCTGCTCTCTCAAAAATCATGGATGATCTATTTGGAGGGGTTGTTTACACAGGTCAGCAAAAAAAGATCCTTAATTTTTGTTTTGTATGTTAAATGTTCCTTAGTGTCTTTTCATTTTTTAATATTTAATATTTAATTTTCGCATTTTTCATTGTTTTGTTATACCAAAATGAAAACTGCCAGTAATAATGATTTCCAATAATCGCTAAATAATGATGAATTACTAAATTATAGATCATTTAATTATAATTAATAATCGATTATTTGAACAAATCAAGGTTTGTTTTTGAATTTTTTTGAAGCTTTACAAAAGTTTTGATTTTGAATAATGGATGGATTTCTTGCTGGACTCTGATTAAAAATCAAATAGTAAAAAATGTTATCAAAATTGTACATTTGAAATATAGATTAAATTAATCTTTTTAATTTTTACTTGTGACTTTTTGAAATGTACTTTTGTTTTTCAAAAAGTTAAAAAAATCATTTAAAAAAATGATAAATAAATAAAATTCATAGAAAAATTTCAGTTATTCAAATAAATGGAAAAAATGTACTTATAATTTTTATATAAAATAACAAAAGATATTGAATATGTTACCTTTTATTTAAGTTTTATTCTTAATTTCAATTAAAAAAAAAAAAAAAAAGAAACAATGGGAAAAAATGAAAATCTGAAATGTAAAATATAGATTTATCGTTACAATGTATAGATTCTCCTCTTTGTATAGATGTATAGATTTATTGTTATAACGTTCTAATTATACTTTTTTCTTTTTACCCTTGTTGCGAGAATTAGCTTTTTGTTAATTTGTAATGTACCATGAGTAGGCTAATCAGGTTACTGTTGCCGTAATATATATGTAAATAAATAAATAAATAAAATAAAACTTTTTTAGGTATCGACACATGCAAGGCAAAATATCCAATCGGATCCGCACGAGTGACATTCGACAACCCAGGTTCATACATGAAGGCTATCTCCACAGCTTTCGTTGATGTCAAAACGGACAAGTTTTCCAAAGTCATTCAAATCGATCCATATTACGAAGAATCGATGTGCAATATCTGCAAAGTACAGCAAGGGCCATATTTTTGTCGTAACATTGTACGTTCGCTGACTTTTTTCTTTTTAATATCACATTTTCATAAATAAATTAGATTATAAATTTAAAAAAAAACATTAAAAAGAAATTAAATTTAAATATAGAAGTTAATTAATAAAAATTAATTATAAAAATTAATTTTTAAAATAAATTTATAAAGTTAAATATTGATATTAATTATATTTAATGATTCAGGTCGATATTTAAAGATAATCATCAACCCTAATTATTAAAATCAATTATTCAAGTTAATTATTAAAGTTAATAATTAAAGTTAAATATCCAAGATAATATTGATTGGAATTATTCAATTTTAAATTTAATTTAAATTTATATTTCGTTAATAAACAACTTTTTATTACACAACTAAAAATAAATTCCTTCTTTTCAGATGTGCTTGCAGTACTTCTGTCGCAATTGCTGGATGGCGATTCACGTCCGTGAATTGGAGCACCACAAGCCGATGAACCGTGGTTCGAAAAACTCGCTAATGATCGACATGTCGTCGAAAGTCGATACCATTGCTCACAACCAGTCGCGAGTGGGCCACTATCGGTTTTAAATGACGTTTCGCTTCGCGCCCGAAACCAAAGAAATCGTTTCTTTATTATTAATAATCATTATGCAAAAAGATTAGTCACAATCATTAGAAGAGATTATATAATTAAACGTTGAATTATGTTAAGTTGAACGATTTATAGTTCGCGTAATTGCATTATCGCGACAATTGTGGTTGTTTTACGTTATGAGATTATATTAGGCCAGCTTCACTTCACAAGTCAAGGAAAATTTTTTTCATCATCAAGCAACGACTACATATATATATATATTTTTTTCTTATTTCTTTTCAATTGTACATTACAAACTCATTTTTTCCTATACTTTTTTTGATATATACAATCATCTCATTTCTTTCCATTTCTTTTAAATAATTTATTTATATTTTTTTTTTTTTAATCTTGAAGTGGCCAAGTTTTTGCTATTAGATGGATTTATTGTGATATATGTATATGTATATACATACACTTACATGTGTGCATTTCGTTGAGCAAGTGGCTTTATTTTATAGCACCGGAAGTTGCTATGATCCAGGGAATATGGGACGTTTTTTTTAAACATTACGTTTTGTTTAACTTACTTTCGCAAGAAAAGAAAACTGCGCAAAATTTCAAGTTCCAATTACTTAATCAAGGCAAGAATTATCCTTTTCTATTTATGTTCACGTTTGGACAACAATATCATCTTCGAATAATGGTTCATAAGCTAGTATTACAAAATGCATTTACGTTCTTTTATGCCTTGTTTTTCGATTATTTTCAATTTCCGGTGTAACATTATATATTTGTAAATTGATGAGGAATTCATAACTTTTTTTTCTTACTTTAATATATATTTATATACATGTACGCACGTATAAGTATAAATGCATATGTAATCGTCTTTCTAATTATATACGCATTTATAATGATGCGTGTGCGTGCATATATACACATATATATGCGAATAAATATGTAATTTATTTTTTATGTATATTTAACACCCGAATTATGTAAGCTTTCCAGTAAATGATGTTTCGCGCCACTACGAGCTTTAATCTTGACGAAATGAAGTACACAAATTGAGATTATGGAAAAGTAACTTCTAATAAGACTGTTTTCTCCATTTTTTTTTCTTTTTTTTTCAATATTTTTTTCGTTTTTAATTTTACTTTTTGTTATACTCGAATTCATATCTTTGGTATAGTTTAGTGAGTCACCAAAGCTGCGCTGAAATAAATGTTTTTCATTATATTTTGATATTATTTTTTGTTGAAGTAAACTGATTAAAATATATTCATTTTTTTCATTACCCTGTTTCAGTTTACAAGTATTCCTTGAAATCCCAGTTTTTAAGATTGATTTAAATACAATCTTTTTAATGTTACGATATCGAAGAGGTGATATACGAATGAGATATTAGTGTACTTTTAATTCCATTGCTTTTTAACAAAGAAAATGTCACTGCGATAATTAATCGATAATAACAGATTACATAAATTGTTACGGTAATTCATTATACTGAATGTAATGAAACAAAACTTCATCATGTATTTATTATTAGAATAAATGTAACGTTTGGCTTTTAGTTTTTTGACTTTAGTAGTTAAACATTACTGTCTTTAGAAGAAAAAATAACAAATTAATTTTTTATTCTATAATGGAAAAATTAAATAAAATATCATGAGCTTATTAAATTAATGAATATGAATATAAAAAAAAATCTTATTTTATTAATAATTGAACAAGACACAATCATTAAAATATCTTATCGTTTATTTGTACTTTTGTATCTATAAAAATATATTCAGCTTTCAGTTGATAACATGGTGTAATTAATTTAATTTAAATTGAAAATCGCTATTATATTTAACAGGTTGTTACACATTCACGTAGCAGTTAATTGTAAAGTTTGAATTTTAAACCTGTTAAATATAATAGCGATTTTCAATTTAAATTAAATTAATTACACCATGTTATCAACTGATATTTGATCTTTTCATAAATTTACAATTTCATGGGAAACATTTCATTTTGAAAACAATATTTTTACAAAAACGTTCCATTGTCTTTTGCGTTGTACAATACAAAATTGAAGATATACAAATTTTTTGAATTTTTTTGATTTTTTAATTTAAGTTCTATTTAAGTTGCGTTGCCATGTTTTTTTTGCATACAAAATTAGGAAATTTAACAAACAAACTCATTTTTATTGTTTTTCATTAGCATAATTTTGGCGGCAATATCGAAATTCAAATTTCATCATTCAACAGAGTGGCCAATAAAAAGGGATAGAAAAACGCCAGTTTCATTTGAAAATCACAGATTTGGCGCTCTTCTGTTTTTTTTTCTACTGGTAACCGTGTCATCCAAAGTGATGTAACCTTGATCAAAATTTTACTTTACTCCCACCCAGGGGGGCGCAACTCACGAAAATAAGGACCCCCCCACCCCTTAAAGGTGACAAAAATTCCGCAGTGGCGCTGATCTCGGGCACGAATCATTGGAACACAAGGTGATTCTAACCTATGAAAGTGTACTTGTCAATGAACTGATGTTTGATAGTCTTTGTCTACAAGTGGTAATTTTTAATTTTTGTTCTTTTTGTAATTTTTTTAGCAGCATATATTAAAACAGTTTAAAAGTTTTTTACAAAGTATCCTATGATCCGTGCCCGAGTCCAGCGCCACTGCGGAATTTTCGGAAAAACATTGTCGCCTTTAAGGGGGGCCATTTTCTAACACAATTCTATATGGAAGTTGTACCCCCCTGCTCCCACGGTATACAATTTACTAATTTCGCGTGATAAATTGAACTTTTGAATACAAATTAATGCTATACCAAAATTAATATTATCCAAATAAGATTTAAACAATTTAAAAATTATCAAAAGTCCAACATTTTTGTGCTCCAAAATTTGTGCGCAAAATTTTGGGCTCGTAAGTTCTTCATAAAAACAAACTGCGAGTGTGAGGATCAGGAACTTTTTGCATGAGTTTCAGCGATTCGCCTATTCAGGGCCTGGTAAAGTCCAATGAGGGAAGACACGGTGCCAAACGCACCGACATGCCAATTTTTCAGTTTTCCACCCCACAACGTGCCACGAGGCAAGTAATTGATCGCGTATACTATATCTATGATCAATCTAATGGAAGTCAAAATTTCGTTGTTTCTCAATTTGTTGATTTCTATTGAGTGTCTGTAGGAATGAAAATTGAAAATTAATTAGATTATTGATTAGTTTAAAAATCGATTGATTAAAATATAAAGAATACTATGTATATTATATATTTGTTTACTTCTTTAATTAATTAAAATTATCATATTACTATAATTATATTTTTGCTTATTTAATTTAATTAAAAAAAGTTTTTTTTTAGTTTTTTACTTTAATGTTTTTCGTATTGTACTTACGTTGCGCCATTACTGAGTCGACTTATTTTGTTTAAATTGCTGTTTGATCTAAAAAAAGTTATTAATTTTATTATTATATGTTGTCATAATTCATTGCAACTTTTCTATAATTTTTTATTTGCATTATTTTCTTATGTTATTATATTAAAATTAAATCTCAGTCTAATGACATTCATTAAAATATTTATAAGTACTTTTAGATATATAGAATACTCATAGATTCAATCGAATCTGTAATTGAACTGTTGCAATAATATATAATTAGAAAAGACATTTTTTGGCAGGTAAATTCAATTTTATTTTAAATTTAAACATTTTCAATTTAACATTTAAAATGAATAATTTGAATTTAAAATTGAAAATAAACAATGGCCTTAAAATAACAATTTAAATGCAAGATTAAATAAATTTAAATAATGTAATATTCGTCATTCGGTTTGTCTTTATTTTTGCAAATGAACAAATTAACGAAATTGAATTAAACAAAATTAGTTATCAAAATATAAACTTACTTTACAAGTCCAAGACAAATGGATGTTATCCAAAACCATGTCGTAGCATTGTCCCATTTTTCTACATCAATTTTAATAAAACCTTCAGCACCAGCCCAAGAGATGTGTTCCACGGGACAGTAAACTAAATCGATCAGAATTTGCAGAATTTCAACGGACTTATCTAACCATCCTATTTCCTGCAAAAAAAATAAACAATTTCAATTTATAAAAATAAACAAAAAGCTAAAAAATACAAAAGATAAAAAAAAGATTAAAGTTTACAAGTGTTCAAAATTTATGCCAAAAAATTCATCAAAATAATAAAAAAATAATCAAATATTTAAAATTGTAAAAACATTATTTTTGAAGTATGTTTAATTCAAATTCAGTATTGCCAATACCAATTTACAAAATTCTTTATTCGAGGCTACCTTCACACAGTTACAACAGACTTGGCGCTTTCGTCACCAAATGTCAAACGTCACAAAATCTAATGTTTTTTATTTTTTGTTTGTTTGTTTGTTTTTTTTTTTTTTTTTTTTTTTTAATAAAAATACGAACCTTTTTTCCATAATCGTATTTCAGCGCTTGATGAATCGCCGGAATGTCGTCGAGTAACCTCAAAATCACGCGACAACCACTGAGCTTGCTGCTTAGTTTCGTTAATTTATCGGCAGTTTCTGTCGAAGACGGCGCCCCAGATGCTAGTTTCGCCGCGTAGGATAACGTCCGAAGGAATTTGTCCCTTCCCCCGTACGAGTCCAAATAATCGGACAAAACTTCGATCATCATGTTCGATTTATATTTCTGTTTGCGAAGTTTACATTACAAGAAAATTATCCCTATGTTAGATAAAAGTTTAAATCTAGAATGTTTATATTTCAATTATATGTCAACATTTTTTATTTACATTTTTAATTCATTCAATGAAAAAAAAAAAAAAAAAAAAAAAAAAAAAAAATTTTAATTTTAAAAAAAAAAAAAAATTTTTTATTAAAAAAAATAATAAATTAAAAAAATTTAAAAAAAAAATTTTTAATTTATAAATTTTCTATTATACACTATAATTTTAATTTTTTTAATATCTCATTTTTATTTTTAAAATAAATAAATTATACTATATAATCAGAATATTATATTTGATGTGTACATATATTCTGTCTTTGTTTATTATTTGAAAACAG